>CM075885.1:8796663-9030593 GCA_038021265.1 Cyprinella venusta
GGGAGAACTCTAATGTATGCTCGACTATGAACCAGCACGTGTGATGTAGATGTGCCAAGGGGGGTGTCGATGAAATCAGGCCTCTCTGTCAGTCTCTGTCTGCTGATCTACATCATGGCTTTGTGTTTGCACAGAAGCAATAATGTGTAGAAATCCCAGTGGGGCATGAAATAACGCATTTTGTTTGTTTTTTTTAATTCACTTATTGGTGCATCTGTGATCCAGCAAGTCTTTTGTCCTTTAGTCATAATGCCCCTCAGTCGTCGTTTGACACGTTCCTCAGTCATTTGCTTTATCATATCAGTTCTTCTCGTTTGTTTTCTTACAGTGTCCTCACCATTCGGTTGTCGTCTGGTTGGAACGAGAGGATCCACTCTTTCATACAGTCTAAACGGGTAAGATGTGGCTCACTGGATTCAATTTTCATTTGTATGCGATTTAATTTTTCACTGACTTTTTGATGTCCTGTTTGTAATTCAGTGGCTGTTTCCAGACAGATAGGAACAGAGTAGAGACATGAAAAGAAAAAGATGAAAAAGAATTATTAAGAATTGATAAGTTTAGATTCATGACATGTATCCCTCCTCTCTCCACCAACTAAAAACTGTTACTGAAAACAAAAGAAGCATATTTTGACCACTTACACACGCTGTTGTGTACTGACAGATTTTTTACCATATTGGAAGCTGTGAAATGTGTCTGATCTCTCTCTTGTTCTTGATCTTAGGCCATTTATGTTTTTTTATTCTACACTAAAACAGATTTTGTAAAGGAATTATTTAAAGGGATGGTTCACCCTAAAATGAACATTCGGTCATCATGTTGATCCCCAAAATTAGAAGTTATAAAGAATGTGCTGCATGGTCAGTTTTCCCTCAATAACAAGAATGTGCAGTGGTTCTTTAAAAGCTTCAAAAGGACTCAAAATAATCATATGCTGTATGTATCATAAACGTGAACTTCTGAGTTTATACTGTATGATAACTTGAACCACTGTAACTAAATCATTCAGTTATTTGAACTAAGCAATAAATCATTCAGACGACCATTTGAGCTGGATCAGTTGATTGAAAAGATCTGAAATTAAATATTTGTTTATGAATCAGGCATCACTTCTTGCCAAGCTAACATGGATGCCAAGTCAACATAATTTTTGATCTGTTCCTCTGTTTTAACACAATCATGGATTACTTATAATAATATTTTTATGATGTTTTATGGGTCATTTTGTATCAGTGCCAGTTCATTATAATCTGCATTTCACAGAAAAAAGTACATGGGGCAACATTGTTTTTGTGTGTGTGAACTATTTCCAACTTTCATTTTTAAGGACCTGAAACCAAAATAATAAATACATTCATATGCAAGGTAGTAGCAAAAAGTGTGAAGTACACAAAAACACATAGTACACATTGTAGGGAAAAAAAACTTGAAAGTGCTGATCAATTAGTGTGGTGAAACTGCATATGCTGCTCTGTAATCCAAATGTTCGATTTGGCCTCTGAGGGCACAAACCTGACTGTCAGCAGTGTGAGACACTTCCGCCAAGAACACCCCAATGGATCAGTTAAGCCTTATATAATCTAATCTGATTTAATTCACTGAAACATGATGAATCTGTGGAATAAGTAATGAAAAATCTGTAGATCAAATATCTTTACCTCAGTGTGAATTGCAAACTTTTACATGCCATTAATAATTTGATTGAGTTCTGTTGAAATTATCCAGAAGCTTTCATATTCCTGCCATGACTAATGTAATGAAAACACTGACCTCTTGCTAGGAATGCAGTTGATTGTGGTTCAAAGGAGTTGCATGTGATTGGTTGAATACATGGAGCATTTTACATGCTCCAGACGCTGATTAAAACTGTTTGTTCTTGAAATGAATGAACTTGAATGTGAACTTTCCCTAATGATGATCCCTGCTGTGGTTAGACATCAGTGGGAGCGTCTTGCCCCGTTAGAGCGGATATACAGACGTGTTTTAGAGCTCAGCTGTGTTTTGTAGGAAAGAGCAGATAGCAATAGACAGTGATCCCGTGCCATATGCATGAGCATGATGCTGCGGGGCAGTTGTTTTCATAACGTATAATGCTGTCAACATTTTTTTGTTTGTGTGGACTGAGACACATTGTATGATATATTTGTGAACTATCCCTTTAATATTTGCCTGATTTGAACCCTGGATTTATAATTCATATAAATATAATATAATTATATTTAATAGCTCAATGTATAATTAATAGCTCAATAACTAATAACTAATAGCTCAATGTATTGCCTGAGAATTCTGTTCCTGCTCCACAAAAGGATTAGATAACATGACAAGTATTACATCACAGCACATTGTGAACTGTGTAATGGCAGTGATATCGGCACATACTGTAAAAGCTCCTGTTCACCCACATACAGCATGTGGACAGATGACCACAGTTTATCTGAGTGCCGAACAGATGGAACAGAGAGAGCAGTGTGCCAATCCATCCTTTCCTCCTGTATATTCTAAAATAAAAAATGTAAGGAGATATCATAGATAGAACTTAGCGTAGAAATAGAATATTGAATGAATGAATTGATGAAAAAGAATGAATTTTAAAAATAAATATGTATTATTCAAAAGTAATGATATATAAACAAAAACATTTTTTACACATAGACATTTGCACATAGACATTTATGCATTATGTATCTGTGCAATTGTAATTTATTCATTAATTCATTAATTTATTCAAAATAAATGTAGGCCTATTATTTAAATTAAGATGTGATCAGGTGTGCACATAGTTTTTAGACCGCTAAAATCAGGCCCATTGTGTTTTTCCAGAATACAAATAACTCTGGTTTACAGTATGGCCTCTCTTAGAAGAGGTCTTTTTTGAAATGCTCGACCCACCATCTCAGTGTTTCATCACTGATGGAAAGAGAGTATAGATTTTATACAAGAGGACAGCACTGAGGCAGATTATATAGTCTGATCAACAGATTGTGGGGCATTTGAGAACTCCTTTACAATCATTGTTGAATAAAACATAATATCCCCCTGTTACACATGTGCTGAGGAAAAGGCACAGCAGAAATGAAGTCAGTTATGACTCATAGCGTTCAGGAATTGAGTCATTTTTGGACATTCCCGGCTGCTTTTTAAATAATTAATGCTTTGTAGTAGTTTCTGACGGATTGACAAAGAAGTACTCTTTCTTCAGTACATTTCAATATGACAATCTTTTTAACATTTATAGTTTGTTTTTTGTTTTTTTGCAACCGGCGGGTAATTTAACCCTAGTTAGGTAATTTTAGATGCTGTGTGCTCCACATTATCCTGAGCTTTGTGATAATGATAACAATGCAAGTGATTTGTGTTTACCTGTAGGAGAAACTTGAAAAACAGGCCCTCACAGGAAGCATTTGTTGCTCTGGAGTCTAGACTATATTTCCCACATGAAATCCTGTGTTTTTGATTTGAAGTGGCCCTTGGTCTAATAGATGTGGTTTTGTAAATGCATTGTGAATCCTACTTCATAATTATTTTACTCTGAAAAATCACAATTAAGAGTGAAATGCACTGTCAGTTCTAGTAAATGTGAGAACTGCTTACATTTTATGAAAAATTATTAATATGACTAAAAGGCAACTTTTTTATGTATTTTACTCTGTAACACATCACAAGTATGAGTTAAAAGCAATGTGAAACCCATGCATCTTTACATCTGATATCAACGTATTTTCCCAAGTTTTCCCATTGTTATTTTAGAGTGTGTTCTTTATATTTGAAGTGAATAGTTCTGCTCAGAGTGGTTCGGGTCACACTGTATTTTCAGCCTAACTGAACTATAAACAGCATAAAGCAACAATGCTTGCCAGACAGGAGCTTGCTGACAATCAGCAACTTCCCAAAGCTCAGGAGAGAAAGAAAGCTCTAGCGTTCTGCTGACAATGCAAGAACAAGTGACCCTTTCGCTGTGGATAACCTCACACAACCACTGTTAAATGAAGTTAGCTCATTTATTTAGATAGTAACACTATGCTTAACCCTGGCAGTGAACTACTAAAACAATGCTGCGCTGCGCTGTGGTTTAGCATTGTATTGCTTCCGAAAACGTCATTTGTTGGTTTTTGAACATAGCAACAAGGTTATGGCAGACAAACTGCCAACGGAACAGTTCAATAAGAACAGTTAAACATTTGTGAGATTATATATAGCCTACTGTGTGGCTATATGATTATGACTTTTAAAAGACAGATTTATTTGTTGTGTTAAACAGTGTTAACATTGAAATGAAATGCATGCTGTGAAAGCTCAGTTTGTTCAGACAGATAATTGAATCAATTTTCTTGGACTCATTGATTGAGTTGAAGCAATGTTTTCCATAAACTGTTTTTGAGTAAACAGGGATTTGATTGGCCCAGAGGTACTTTATGAATTAAAATGCAAAACAAAACAGCATTATTGTCTAGAGAACAGAAATGAGCTGGTAAACAAATGTTAACCCTTTAAAAACGGTAAAAGCTTTTAGCATAAAGCTGCTGTATCATCTGTTTTTCCACTGTTTTATCTAATTCCCTCTTTAAGGGCTCCAGACTTTGGTGTGAAAAGAGGCATTTAATCATGTCCCCTCTCGTTTGGCCTGAAGGCATCCTGTGCTGAAGTAATGAGCGGTTCATTCTTTTCAGTCTCCAATGACAGAGGAGAGCTGTTGAGAGGGCTTCTCTCAGTAGTGTCCTCTCCTTGGATTTACATTAAAAAGATGGATGGGTTTGGCTGCGTTTTGTGTGTCTTATAATAGGCATGTGTGTGTTATAAGTGTGTTGCCGTGGACACAGAGTGATCGTTAAATTAGCAGGCCGGTTCGGTCTCTTGACTCAGGTCTTCTTCAGAATGAAGGAGCTGTTGAGAAGAACTTGTACTATCAGAGGAAATCATTTTCCCATGTACTCTTTCTGAGAGCGCATTCTCCGGATGGCTGTGAACTATAAAAAGAGAGAGCTTGCAAATACAGTACTTAACCTTGCCAATTAAATTGCTTTTAAAATGGTGATTTGAAAAAAAAAAATACAATTTTATGTTTTTCCTGATGTTAACTTAAAGTTGAAAGTTGAAGTTTGAGGTTTCTGTTTTGAGTTCTGAAAAGTTACAAACTGGCAAAATGGGTTTTCAAAAAACTTGAAAACACTATGCAGTAGAAAGTCAACATTTATGAATGTTTTGCTTCCTGACCAGAGAAAACAAACAAATAAAGGCTGTATAGGAAAACGTCAACACCCATAATGCACTGGGCATGTTGCCGTCTAAGGCCACTGCCTTGCTTTTGTAGGAAATACTTCTTAAGAAACTTTTAGTCATAATAATGTCGACGTATTTTGTTCCCGGGTGCAAGAATTCATAAAGTTAATGTTTAGCTGGAGTGAACTACTTTCGGCTCTAGGCAGAGGCTAAATGATGCAAAGAATTGTAAATATGGAGGGAATGCTGCAATGGAAAATCTTAAAACCCTCCTGTGTTTTGTAGTTAACATTTCAAAGTGGATGACTACAAACACCCTGTTTTAGGCCAAACTGAGGGGGGAAACTGAAAGAAACTGCTGCTCTGTCAGTTCAGCATGAAGCAAAACACTGTCATGTACAGGTAAAGCTTTTGCCATAGTCTTCCATGTTTACCATAATCCTGTTTAAAGAGTAGACAATGTACAATACAATGTACAGTGATAAACCCACCCTTACAATAGCTGTTTTGTCATTTAACCCCGTCAATCCGACTGTCTGTGGGTGAAACGAACTACACGACTTTCGTTGACTAATAAACGTCAATTTATTGGTCCAGATAACGAGTAAACATTGCTCATTTACATGTGCTACTGACATTCTACCAATACAAACAGAGTTGAAAATCAGCAAAGTTATAACTTAAATTGCGAACCAACTACCAAACACATTACCAGAATTGTTTATAAGTTAACAGGAATTATTCATTTGATAAACTGAATAGACACAAGTGACTATTATAAGAATCTAACATTATATTCTCTTTTTTTTTCATTTTTTTGTGCTTTGCTTAGTTGTTTTGTTTTGCTTTGATGAATCATTGACTTTGAGTGTTTAGGTCAGTCCATCCAGTTTTTATATTTCTAATGTTAAAGAAATTATTAATCTGAAAGATTTTAATTTTCTCTTCTAAAGTGCTTGTTTAGGCATTTTGGGGTCATAAAATAATTTTATTGTTAAAAAATATATACATTTGAGTTTTTTATGGTATTTGTGTGGATTGGGCTAAAGGATGTGCAGTATGTTCACTTTTCATAAAGTCTCACTAATCATATTGTTCTCAGTTTATTTTGTGTCTCATTCTCATGGTAATAGCCAACCCTTCTCAGTACACACAGTCTGAAAGACCCTCCCCAACTTGAGATGGACATTCTGTCTATGGTTCTCACACTTCTGTAGCCTTGTACATAGGATGAAAGTTTCATTAAAGAGACTCATGTAATTACAGTATTCTGACTTCGAACTAGACGTTCAATAGAAAGAGCAAACAGTATTTCTACTATTGTATGGTAACGGACCAATGGTTTGTTTAAAAGGTAGTTTAAATAGCTAGAAACAAACTCAAATACGAAAAAGACAGTTTGACCACAATGACTTCTGATCTCCCTCCTCGTGAAAGAGAATAACCACTTGTCAACACAAACAACAAGTGAGCCAAACCAACAAAAGGCAGCAGTAGGATGTGGTCAAAACAAACCCATATGAATTAAGTCCTTTTGACTGTACGGTATGGTCTCTGTTCACTTTTTTTACAGTAGAAGGCCATTCATATGTAAATTATGCCATTCATTTGCATATAGTCTTCTTAATTTATGCTGGGATTATGCTGAGATGAATACTAAAATAGACTGGTTTAGGAAAAGTCTGTGGCAAAATTTCTATTGCTGAAAGTGAATTTGCATAATCACTCATAGATAATAACTCAAGTTATGTGAATGCCTCTAAATATAAAATATTTAGATATTTATTTAGACATTTATAGAAAATTGTTGATAAAACGTTTGACTCTGGCTTTTTAGAGCATATGACGCATAGTCCCTGTTTTTGCCCATCCAGGGTGGTCTTCTTCTAATAAAGAAGCCATTAGCCAAGTTGATCTAGAAAAGGGGCCTCAGAAGCCCTGCTGCCCTAGATTTAGATCCCTCATTTAGGACAGAAGGACAGATGCCTGTGCCTTTAGTCCTTCATCCAGCCAATCAGAGAGTGATTAGATCAGATTACCTGTGCTGGATCTCTCCTCCATCTCTATTGATTCTGTCATGATATGAATGAGTCAGCACAGTATCTAAATCAGTTTTTGTTTCTGCTCTGTGAGACCCAACGTTACCCAAAGCATCCCTCTGAGCTACTTTAAAGAGTACTTATGCCAAAGGACCATGCACAAGCCACCATTTAAAATAATTAAAAACTATTAAAATACTGCAGTCTATCTCATGAAATTTTCCAATTACCAATTTACCAATCCCTATTATGAAAATGTAAAAATGAAGAGATGTACGTGCATTTTTCATTAGTTTGTCTTGATTCAGTTCATTTTAATAGAATGTTAATTGCCTGAATTCGCCTGTTGGTTAATTCATTCATACATAAATCATGAATTATTACCAGAGAAAAAGTGTTGAACATTTAATGATTAGAATGTTGTTTGTGCTATGCGAATTTGTAATTCAGACAGACTATACACTGACACAGACAAGAATCTACACTTTGTCTCTATGGCCCTGTTTACAGTTGGCATTAAGATACATTTTGGTCAATCAGATCACAAGTGGACAATGCTAAATACAGGGTGTAAACAGGGTCTGCGATGTTGAATAACTTCACCCTTTTACTTTTCATGAAGTCTCACTAATCATGGTCTGAGTTGAGCTTGTCCACTTTCGACCGCTCAGAAGTAGTCGAAAATGATCAGACTGCTTTCATACAATAAACGGTCATGTGGTCGAATGCATTCTAGCAACCACAAAAACATGGGTAGCGCACTAGCCAGATCGGCTGAAGACTCAAGTTTGTTTTGAAGACGAAAAACATACATGTTTTCTCACTATTCCTGATTTCTAACATGCACTGACTGCGTTCGGTCTACTATTTGTGATCCGATCAACCAAAACATATCTTAATTCCTGGTATAATAATACTTTCATTTTAAAAGACACAGATGACATTGCCTTGTCATTTATGTTTGAGAATAGCTAAAAGGTCAAGCTGATTGCATGGCAACAGGAAACGTGATTGACAGTTTTCATTTGAAACATTTTCACTCTCTTCACTCCAATTGACCGGTTCAGGTTTTTCCAAAGGGCGCTTGAGAACACACTGTCACCATAGCAGCCATCAGACATGCTGTGCACATTGTCTGAAATACTGAAAATGTGATAAATCTAGGGAGTCTTGCCTTTTTATTCAGCCAAAAAAAAGTTCTAAAGGCCTTTGAGTTTCTTTGTTCACTTCTGTCATTTATTTTTTTGACTGTATTCAGTGAGCACTGGTTGCATTTTTAAATACTTTCCTATATCCAGCCCCTTTTTTGGGGTCATGACCCCCCACTCTTGATAACAGTAAATAACAATAGATTTGTAAAAAAAAAAAAAAAAAAAGATTTCTCATATGTCATCTTAAAGTGTTTTTGTAGGCCTTTTAGATCATGAATTACTTTTCAATAACCATATATATATTTTTTCTAATGTCACTAGCCTAAATGAGGGTCTCCTAAAGACTTGTCTCAACCTGAAGAGCATTACATTTTTAAACCATATTTGAAACCGTGTCTAAGCAACTGGCCTCTATTGTAGATTTATCACCACGAGTGTATCTAGGTAACCAGTCCTGAATCACAGAGAAATGTGATATAGATTCCAGATTGTGGCATAACTGATTCTCAAGGTGCATGTGATATCCAGAAGAACCTGTCTCTGTCTTGAATGTCTGAAACCTTCACCTCGAGAGAATTTTTTTTGCTCTTCAGAATCATACTCTCTCTCTCTCTTGCTGTATGACTCAGTCAAGGTTTCTGAGCTCATGAATTATGCAAAGCAGAGCCCATTTCCCTGACACAGCCTGCTACACAGCAGAATCACTCAGATAGCACTCTCTCTACCTACCGGCAGGACTGACCAATGAAACTGAAAACTTTTTACTAGGGTTTATATCGCAAAAACATTGCAGTGTTTTTACGTGTGTACACATGTTCATGCCATTAAAGGGTTGGGAAACACATCATTGATGTTATAGCTATAGGGTCTCAATCAATTTTGTTTTGTTTAGATTGTAAATGTAAAGTTTTATTTTCCTATCCACACATTTTATTTTTGGTTTTGTTTTGTTTTCTAAAGAGCATTCTACTTTTAACCATCTGAAAGAATGTGCTTCATAAATTTCTGTTCAGTGCATGCAGAAAGCAGAACGATAAAACAAAAGGATTTCTGGAGCAGGAAAGGTATTTGTCCTTTTTTGGGGGGGTGGGGGTCGCTTTACCCACCTCTGAGGAACCAGACAACAGGCTGTGTAATTTTGTGCTTCAGCCATGTGTATTGACATCCATATGCCAGTGCTGAGGGTGTGCTGCCATCACAGCGTCCCAGTCTCTTCCAGCTGAGTGCCCTCACATGTCTCTGTGTGTGTCAGGACGATCGGAGTCCACACGAGCCGTCTGTCTCCAGCACGGATTCCCTAATAAAGATCTTGCCATCTGTTTGTGCTTTTAGTAGCATAAAAAGGTCATTGTTTTTATATCTCTTTTCTCTTTCAGAGTCACTGGCTAGTCTTGGATGCCCCTATACTGTGTGTTTGAATGGTCACATTGAGTGCGAATCACAAGGCCCAGTTGCTTTGACCTGGAGGGGAAGGATTTTCATGTAACGCACCCTGCCATGGATAGGAAGAGGAGTTGCATGCTCTGTGAAGGAGCTGTTGTGCTGCTGCTGCTGCTGGGTCACATGACCACTGGATTAGAAGTGCCTCTAGATCGTGAGTATTGCGCTGTGACCAAATTTAATCTGATGTGATGTAAAAAAATGTAATAATTCCCAGTTATATAGATTTAATTTGACAGCAGTGCACAAAAAAGCTGCCTAACCTATTTTCCTATTTTCAAATTAGTTCACCAAGTCAAGATGTGCCACATGAAGACATTTTTTAGACATTTTTAGACAAGATTAGAAATAAGATTAATGGAGTTATGACATGAGAAATTAAATTCACCATTAAAAGATCCTGTAAACTTCACAGCTTAAAACGTCCTACTCATTATAAACAAAGTATAGCTCCAAAACAGCTTGTTTGAATATTGTGTGATGTCACATGGGCAAAGCATTTGCGTATGACTGCCTCCAGAGCAAGACATTGATGAATAGTTATACATATATATAATCATAGACCAGACTTGACATTTGCCTAAACTGTATGTGAGCATCGCATCACGTCACGTCAAAAACAAACCAAACCCATTATAGTCACTGACGCTGTCAACACTGGATACAGTATACATATGTGCATTCAGTTTCTGACATACTCCATGCACTTGAAACTGTCGACAACAGGACAAATGAAAGAGTGAAAGAACGTTCGCTAAACAAGTCCAGTTTAAGTAGCTCTTTTGATTCACTGTACAGACTTCAAATGGAGTGCAACATCAGAAACAAGTGGATGGTTTATTTTAATGGCGTCCCATCGTATGTTTGTTCCGAGCATTTTGTTTTTTATAAAGTATAATACAGTGTAATGTTGGAGAGATGAAGCGGTTCGCTTTGTTGGATCTGACAGCCGCTGCATAACGAAATGCGATTTCATAAAGCTTTGTCGGTTTTATATGCATAATATTTTTAAAACACTTACACACATGAAATAGCAAGTGGGCGTTGATACTGTGTCCTATGCAATGACGTTAGCCAATCAGAACAGTGGCCGTTTAATGACAAGCCCTTAAGGAGCTGACGATTAAACACTGATCATTTCAGACATCGGGTCAGAATGAAATCTTTTTTGCATATACTTTTGTTTTTATGTGCCAAAAACTTTAAAATTATAAGTGAACCTCAAGGAACATATTCAAATAATAATAAATAAATCCATGTCATGACCCCTTTAAAGATTTTCAATCCAGATTCATTCAAGCACACTAAAAATAGTAAAATACCCCTTGTTATAACCATGGAAATGCAGCAGAGTGTGTCACTGTGAGTTTTTCTTTTCTCGGCTGCTGCTCTCTAGAGATGCGTTTCACGTTTACATACTGACAGTGTGTTAAGTCAGCATCACTACTGTGTAAGCAGAATATGCAAGGACTTTTAGAGAGCATTGGTCACTCTTTCTACTTCTATTTCTATCACTCTGTCGCTGTGATATCAAATACATGAATGCTTAAGATACACTACCGTTCAAAGTTTGGGGTCAGTACGATTTTTCTACGATTTTAGTTTTTTTTCTCAGCAAAGATGCAGTAAATTGATCAAGAAGTGACAGTAAAGACGTATGATGTTATAAAAGCATATTTTTAATGATAAAGTAGTTCATCGTTACAGATTTGAACATTTGTTCAGTACAAAACGTTCCTCATTTTACAATCTTTGGAGTCTTTAATGCATGAACCACTCTTGTCAGGGTGGTAAAGCCATTGAATCATCGACAAACAATCAGCATCCATCCGAACTGCATTAGGAGAATGAAATGGCATGAAAGTTGCATGATGGGTAATGAGTGCCCAACACACCTCCGGAAGTTTCTCTGAGGGAACATAATTTTGTTTGATCTTCTCCTCTCTCTTCTTCTCTTAAACTAATTTGAGCTCTTTTACTCTCTGCTTATGTATTTCCTGATTCATTTGGACAAAAAAGCTAAAGTTCTGGAGGGATGTAAGTCTGGGCACTTTTGCTGTGAAATTTGTTTGTGAATTAGATCTACTGTAAATGTATTTTGCTTTCTTCCGGTTGAAGTGTTTATAATTTTGATATGCATACTAACTTGTATTTTTTTTTAAATGATCCAACTATAAAGCTATGATCTGCCATGCCAACAAGAACTTTCATAAGAGTTTATGTTGCATGCTGCATGCTCTTTGGTTGTTTGTCTCTCTGGGTTCTGTTACATTGATAAACTAAAGCTGGGCACATTTGTATTTTTAGATATTTTCTTGCAGAATCAGTTTCTGCAAAGGTGGTGCATCTGTTCTGGTTTGTCAAGGTGTGTGTGTGTGTGTGTGTGTGTGTGTTGTGTGTGTGGGAAATAGAGATGCTTGTCTTCACACTGGTTTCTGTGCTTCAGTGCCTCAGCCTCCCACAATAACTCATCAGTCCCCCAAGGATTACATCATCGACCCTCGGGAGAACATCATTATCCACTGCGAAGCGAAAGGAAAGCCTCATCCCAGGTGGGTGTCACTTTGAATCACCATGGTTACCGCGACTGCAGATTCCACTACTGTGGTCTGATGTTTAACACTTACTAAACTCTTCTTTAAACATTATGCAGGTCTTTAAATGGTGGATATTTTGTCATCATTTATTTATTTATTTTACGGAAGTATTAGACTGAAAGTCCAAGCTGCTCTTTTCCATTCAACCAAAAGCGGATGATGATTTACACACCTTAAAGGATACAAAAGCATCATAAAATTATCTTTCAGTGACTTTTGTGTACTAAAAAAATCACGATTTGTTATCATAACGTTTTTTCTTCTGTCAAATCAACTTAGATAATTTATGTCGTTCAGATAACATAATATTTTCTGATTTTTAAATCAATCTCCTTCATTGTATTAACTCAATCTTTCAATTTCAATGAACTTTAAGTTTTAAGGCAACCAGGTTACTTCATTTTTTAAGTTAAACCAACAATATTTTTTTTTTTACAGTAGCTTAATGTGAAGAACAGACTGAAATATAACTGGTTATTTGCAATTATCAGTGAATAACAGCTTAAATTGTGGACTCTTTCTCACACAAAGCTATCTTATGGCTTTAGGAAACTTGAAATATTGCACAAAGGTCATATAGACCTCTTTTATAATAGCTTGACAATGTAAATCACTATCAAGTTTTTTTTGTATGGAAAAAGGCAGCTTGGACATTCAGCTAAATATCTTCTATGCTGTTTCCGGTAAAAAAGAAAATAATAAAGATCTGAAGATCTGTGAGGGTGGAAACTTTTAGAAAAAAAATCTTCATTTCTGGGTGAACTTTTCCTTTTCCTGATTGACAAGTGCGGAACGACTAATGTTATAAAAATATTGATTGTAAAGTCACTGTGTGCATGTTCTCCTAATGGATTTTCTGTTTTCACTCTAGCTTTACATGGACACGTAATGGCACTCATTTTGATGTGGAAAAGGATTCGAAAGTTATTATGAAGCCCAGCTCTGGCACTCTGGTCATTGACATCAGCGGAGAGAAGGCCGAGGCATACGAGGGCGTGTATCAGTGCATCGCCCGCAACGAGCATGGCTCTGCCGTGTCCAATAACATCGTCATCCGTCAGTCAAGTAAGACAGGCACAGATCAAATCGAAACAGAAAAGCTGATTTTTCAGTGTCTCCTGTTAGCTTTTTTTTAATTGAGCCTCCAATTCTGTTTCATAGGGTCCCCCTTGTGGTCAAAAGAGAAAAATGAACCAATCGTTGTACAGAGGGGAATGTCTTTAGTACTGCAGTGCAGGCCCCCAGCTGGCCTGCCTCCTCCAATCATCTTCTGGATGGATAACAGTAAGACAATATCACTTATATTCACATGCTTGTATGACAATAACACACCACACACGGCGGTCTAGCACATCCTAGTGTAAGCAGCCACTGAAATGTCATTTGGTTATGTTTTCATATACTTTACATGGCAACCCAAGTATGTAAATTCGCTGCTCTGTTCTGAGCTTTAGCACGTTGTTATTTCATGGTCATTCTTTTATTGGCAAATGGTGTTCACAATGACTTTAAATGCTTCTATCTGCTCTCATACTACTTGATAAGGGTGGCAAAAAGCCAAAAAAACATACAAACAACATTTGTCTACTCTTGTTTTGTCAGATTTCCAAAGACTTCCCCAAAACAGTCGTGTGTCTCAGGCTTTAAACGGAGACCTATATTTCTCCAATGTGCTCATGGAAGACTCCAGAAATGACTACATCTGCTATGCCCGCTTCCCACACACTCAGACTATCCAACAGAAACAGCCTATCACAGTCAACGTGCTGGACAGTAAGTGTTTTTTTTTTTTTTGTCACCGATTTCTCTTCCAAACAAGGTTTTGTAATAGAAGCTACACTGCCTTTTTATGTTTTGCTTGCACAAAATCAGATACTGATCAGATAAGTATTTACAATCAGATAATGTACATACTGTATATACAGAATCACTATTATGTTGTCATTATTAGGGCTATAAATCTATGAAAATATTTAATTAATTATATAATGTGCCTATTCATTTGTTAAATTATTCGCATCTATTGCCCTAAGAAAAATCCCTGAGGTGAAGATAATTCCTTGATATTCTATTTTATTTTTCTGATTTTAAATGCCTCCTCAGTTTTTTCCTGCTTGTTCCAGACCCATAAATGTCAAAATATTGCATGCTCATTATTTTCTGTTGTATTCCAGTTGAAGCTATGAATGACACTGTGTTGGCAGCTTTTTTGAATGGCTCAGATTTTTGGGGTGGTGAGTGCTAGCAGAACTTCTCCAAGTGAACCCAGCCTTCATCCCTCCCATCACTTGTATCTGTGCCTAACCAGGAATAGCTCATTACCTAATATATCCCTTATAACTAAAAATATAACCCACTTCTGTAGAATCTCAACCCTGACCTCAAACAACCTAATTTCTATGAAGGTCTCACTCTGTACCGCACTTGACATTAATATTCATCTCATTTCATCTTTTTTTAATGAAAACTGATTTAGTCAGATTTAACTGACAAAAGGACTGACGCCAACACTACAGGAGTTGACTATCATGGGAATGACTGGAAATTTGAAACAGTTAATTTTGCATTGTTAAAACATTTCCAAGATTACTGTATTTGAATGGTAATCAGTCCTTTTTCTTTGTTTTTAATTGTCTAATTAACATTTAGGCAGTGTCTGCAGTATCTTCTACTGGTCAGTTGTTCACTAAACTTTCTCCTTTCTTTGAATCGAACTGAATAAATGTATCAGTGTTGCATAGTACAGTACATTCTATACAACACTATATAAAGTTCTGTATCTCACGAAAACATTGTTCATTCCTATTATGTTTTCATTTGGATCCTTCCATTCTCTTTTAAAGGCCATGCATGTCCATCCAAAAGAAGCAATGGAAGGATAAAATTCTTGTCATTCCAATATGAGGTTCACTTGATCAAAGACATCAGGGTGATTAAGTCACAAGACTTTCAGGGAACTTATTGGAGTATCAAAATGAAAGTGTATTTTCAAACTTTTTCATTATATAGCGTCAAGTTTGATCGATATGCAATTTGTACACCTCTGGCTTGTTCATGTGTGGTTTTACATACCAAAATAGAATATTTTCCCCTCACATATGTCCTGGGTAATAACTGGCTGGTTACAAGACTTGTCTTTCTGATTATGACCAATCCCTGTTCTAGACACTCCATCTGGGGAGAGAGCACCCACTTTCATGCACCCACCAGGAGCGCACAGTACCACCATGGTCTTGAAAGGAGACACGCTGGAGCTGGAATGCCTCGCTGATGGCCTGTAAGTAACAGGAAGTGGATAAATGGTATATCTTGGGTCAAAGTTTAGCTAATGTTTTGCCTCCATGTCCGTTTGTTCTTCTGAGTGAGGTCAGATTGTATTAAAGATTTTGCTTAAATGTGACTAAAACAGTTACTAACGTTTTTGAGGGTTTTTTTTGTGTGTTTTTCAGTCCAACGCCAGACATCTCCTGGACTAAGGTGGCCGGGGACCTGCCAAGCAGTCGTTTTTCGTTTCACAGTTTCCAGAAAACTTTGAAGATAACTGAGGTGACAGAAGCGGATGGGGGAGATTATCGCTGTTTAGCCAAGAATCGCCTGGGAAGCAACCATCACACCATCACTGTAGTGGTCAGAGGTCTGTCACAGGACGTCTTTTCATCTGTCACATCTCAAAAATCCTGTTTAGTCACATCATTCACTGACCCCTGGACACCATCCTGAACTATTCATGGACTTGAGCTGATTTGAAAGACCCTTTGTGTTTCCTGTTGGTCAGAAAATAACCCCTGGTTTACCAAATATCTCAAAAATATTTGTTACTATTTGTTTTGTAACATATGATTGACTAATTCTAATCTGTGGCACAGGAAAATAACATTCTGAATTAAAATGTAAAAATGTTGTCAATTTGATTTTGAACTCTCTCCTTCCATCGGCACAGCGGCTCCTTTTTGGATCAGTGCCCCTCAGAACCTCATCCTGGCCCCGAAAGAAAACGGAATGCTCACCTGCCGGGTGGGTGGCAACCCTCAACCCAAGGTCACATGGTCTGTCAACGGAATTCCAATTGAAAGTATGTCACCCACTCACAAAACCAATTTCTGTGAGCTTTTGTCAAAAATGTTTAGCTTTTTCATTATCCAGCTACTATTTTCCTTGTGTCACATTTATGTTGATATATAAAAAGTTTTGTTTTTATTTTAGTTAATTAGTTTGTTCGAACAGTACTGTATATGCATATAAACTCATTCAATAAAACTGAACCTGCGCATTACAGGGTCAAGTTCATCGGTTGCGCATTCTTTTTTACCATAATATTTTGTTTAATGCTGCTTTTTACCCATATAGCTTACATTTAAGTTTTTAATTAAATTTTTCATTCGTATTATATCTGTTAAAGTTTGATGCTTTCACCCTAATTCCTTCTATTGTTTTTGCACCAATGGAAAATATTGCTCTGATTATATAATAAATTAAATCATCTGATATACAGACTACTACTTTTTGTTAGTAGCTTGTAGCATAGCTTTTTTGAAAAGAATGGCTTGATTATAGTTTTACAATGATTATAAATGAAGATGTTATTTCTTGATAGACTCGCATAAGGACCCCAGTCGGAAAATCAGAGATGACGAAATCATCCTCAGTGATGTTCAGACAGGCTCAAGTGCTGTTTACCAGTGTAACGCCTCCAATGAGTATGGTTACCTGCTAGCCAATGCCTTTGTCAGTGTCCTGGGTTAGTTCAATGCATTTCTATTCTATTCTATTCTATTCTATTCTATTCTATTCTATTCTATTCTATTCTAATTTTTTAAATGTTTTGTTGAATATATTCTATTATGTTTCAGCTGAACCTCCAAGGGTGCTGACTCCTCCAAATCATGTGTACTCAGTCATCACTAACAGAAGGGCTCTATTAGACTGTGCTTCGTTTGGCTCACCCCTCCCAAAGATCACATGGTGAGTTTTTTTTTGTCTTTAATGTCTAGAAAAGTGTTTACTGTGAGTTAATGCTGCATGCTGATTATGTGTCTGTGATCCCCAGGTTTAAAGACAGTCAGAGCATACTGGATGGCGACTCGTACATCATTCATAAAAACGGTACCTTAGAGATCAGTGTGGCTCAGTCACTAAACGGCGGTAAATACACCTGCATGGCCTCAAACAATCTTGGAAACAAAGAGAATCACATTTACCTGGAAGTGAAAGGTGTGTGAAAGCTAAATTGAATTTGTCTAGTTTAAATCAGTGTTTTTGTAATATGTTGAATGAGGGAATAATAGACTAGACCAAAGGAAGTAGTAAGATGAGAAATGTTGTTTATCTCTTTCCACAGAGCCTACACAGATCCTCAAACAGCCTGGGTATAAAGTTGTCCAAAGAAACAGCATGGCTGTGTTTGAGTGTAAGGTCAAACATGACCCCACTCTCTTCCCCTCCATGATATGGCTCAAAGACAATGAAGAGCTTCCTGACGATACTCGGTATGACCCGCAATCAGTGCTTCAAATGTTGTTTAATACAAGCACCATATAAAGCCGAGGTCAGCATCTTAAGCACTGCACATAATACTAGCCAGGGAATTTTTTTATATATATATTTTATTATTTTATCTTATATCGTTTTGCCACTTTTTATAAATTTAACAAGATGCTGGAAACATTCCTCTGAGATTTTGGCCCATATTGACATGATAATATAATGTAAATGTATGTTTGAGAAAAGTGAAAACCTCATACTATCTAAAAGTTGTGTTTCAATGCTTTGAAAGGTGGCATGCATCTGCTAGTTTCTGACTAACAGGTGTATGTGTTTAGGTTTGAGGTGGGCTCTGATAGTCTGACTATACATGGCGTGACAGATGAGGATGAGGGCACCTACACCTGCATCAGAAACACCACCTTGGACCAAGATTCAGCCAGAGCCACACTCACAGTTGTCGGTACGCTCAGTTTATACATCCCTTTTAAAACCGCACAATATTCAATTTGGCTTCCTTTTGTTAATACAGATTATATGGGTGCTGTTGAAGAGTTGAAATTGTATTTTTTTGTATAATTAACTTTTGACTTCCTCAAAACTGCTTTCCTTGTCAGAGGCCACACCAACACCAGCTATAGTACTGGGTAAAGCTAACTTCTTTTAAGTTTCCAAACAGGTCCCAAACCCATTTTACGCATTTGTATTATTATTTTTTGGTTTGTTTGTTTATCCCTCTTCATCTCCCTAGTATGTGCTTATGAATGTGTTTTGTGGATTTTTCCCGTTAATAAATAAACTGTTGAAGACAAATTAGAAATTAGATACAAATGAGGCAGCCCACTAAACTTAAAATAAAGACTTTCTTGGTTTCAAATTTAGCTACAAACTCTCATGACAATTCATGACTATTTTACACTTTCACAAATTATTGCTGAATTTGTACATTCCCACTGTGTCCCATTGAGGGTTTGGTTTAGGGGTGGATCTTCATGATTAGATATATTTCTTACGACTCAAATCTTACAAATTCTTATAAATTTGCCAAAATGTAAAATAGTTTTGTTTTCTCCTGAGATCTGTTTGGCTGTGCCTTCATGCCTTTAACAGAATGTGAGATTTCTTATTGTGGCATTTTTTTAAGTTTTGTGGTCATTTTTTGTTTATTTTATTTTGGCTTGTGTTGCATGGTTCTAATGTCTGGTGCACTTCAATTGGATCGATTTTTTTTTGTCTCACGATATCTGTTTTTTCAGAGAAACCTGACCCGCCCACAGACCTGGAGCTGACGGACCAGCGAGAGCGCAGTGTTCGGCTTACATGGACCCCTGGCGATGAAAACAATAGCCCTATTAAATGTGAGTTTTATAGGTTTGATCCCTTGTGTCAAATCAAATAAAGATGCATATATTACATCAACAGCTTCTGATCCATTTTTCCCTGGTTAGTGTTCCTGATCCAATATGAAGATTCGCTCCACGAGCCTGGAGTATGGCACAATATGACCAGCGTTCCTGGAACCAGCACCACAGCCAGACTGGATCTGTCCCCATATGTTTATTACTCTTTCAGGGTTCTGGCACTCAATGACGTGAATCTGAGTGAACCCAGCGCGCCGTCCAGACAGTACCGGACCAACCCTGCACGTGAGTGACCTTATTTGGAAGTAGATTGCTTTTAATTATTTAAACTTCCTTATATTTGCATGGCTCAAAGTCTTATTATGATCCCCACAGAGCCTGACATGAATCCATCAAACGTTGAAGTCCTTGGAACGTCACCTGACAGTATGACAATAACTTGGACGGTAAAACTCGTTTGATGTGATTTGATTCAATACAGTACCTACTAATTTAGCATTTTTTTTAAAATATAGTTTCAAGTTTATAATGACTCGTAAAATTATTAAAGATGTAGTTGAATAGATGATATAATGTCAAAGCGTTTGGTCAACCTGGTTTTCTTTTTAATGTCTGGTGAACAGGAGCTGACCGGGTTGGAGTCGAACGGTCCAGGCCTAAAATACAAGGTTAGCTGGAGTTTGAAAGATGCGGATCGCTGGACTTCATTCGATCTGGCCAATGTCTCGCAATACACAGTGACAGGAACACCCACTTTTGCACTCTATGAAGTCACCGTACAGGCGGTCAATGACTACGGGTCTGGCCCCACCCCAGAGGTTGTGCTTGGATACTCAGGAGAGGACTGTGAGTGAGCTGCAGAAAGCACTCAAATTTATTTCTGTTCAAATTGTTTGAATTATTATGTAATATTATATAATATGTATTGACTCATAATTTTGTACAACATTTCTATTAGTAAATGTGAATACAGTATATTATATTATATTATATTATTGTGCAATGCTATTCTAATGTGGGCCAAAATCACTGAAAGTTTGATGGGTACACAATACGCATTCAATATTTTTATATACAGCATGTCTTTTGTCATTTTAGTACCAAATGTGGCCCCAGAGAATGTACAAGTTTCAGTTCAGAATGGGACAGTTGCTGAAGTTCGCTGGGACGCTGTTCCTCTTTCCACAGTTCAAGGTCGACTGAAGGGGTATAAGGTACTTACTGAACACTTAAAATACATTTACGTTAAATATTCTTTACCAGTTATGGTCATCTGCTGTACCTAAATATGTTGACATTTGAGCTTCAAACGATCTAATGTGGCGCACATTTTGTAGGTGAGTTATTGGAAGATACGAAGCTTACATAAGCAAGACTTTGAGCATGAAAAGCCACAGGTCCTCATCTTTAATGGGAACGAGACAGAGGTTCTTTTGCCCAGCCTTAATCCATACAGCCAGTATGCCCTCAACATTAGAGCTTTCAATGGGAAAGGAGACGGACCCACCAGCTCCGATCAGCAATTTGAAACACCAGAGGGAGGTACAGTAGGGTGTGTTTACTTTTTTATATTATTGTCATTTAAATGAGTGTAAATTATATAAATTGTGTTTTTTTAGTTCCTGGGCCTCCTAAACACTTAAAAGTCCAAAATCTGAACCTGGACTCACTGATTGTGGAATGGGCACCACCTCTGGAGGATAACGGCCACCTGACTGGATACTTGCTCAAATACCAGTCTAGTAGGTCACAGCATGTTGGATGGGAATCTGTTGTTGATTTATGAGACAGATTGCTTATACTTTTCACCCTTTTTGTTTGAACTCTTTGCTTGTAGTCAATACGACTGATGACCTTGGGCCTCTCAAAGAGTTGCTTCTACTAGCAAATGAGACCAGAATCACTCTGGAAAACCTCAAGTACAGCACACGCTACAAGTTCTATCTGAATGCCATGACTGTCAAGGGCTCTGGCCCCACCATCACAGAAGAGGCTGTCACCATCATGGACGAAGGTGAGGACTAGCTTTGAGACTGATTTTACAATATAATATTTTCAGCATTTGATGCATGAATCCTGATGCAGTATTCTTTTCTCATCGATGGCTTCGTATAAATTGCAAGCAGAATAAAACGTATACAAAGGTTTGTTTCAAATGAGGAATCCAGTCCTGGGATTCCCGAATCTGAGTGATCTTGTTGCCATTCCATGTTCCATGACTACTGTGTTAATAATTTCAGTGCTTTTAGGGTTGTATATGAATAGATTTAATACACAGACTTAGGGGTTGTTTGAATTGAATAAAAGGTTACCTTTCAACAGCATCATATTTTGTGATTTGCACTTTTGCACAACAACATTATTTTTAAATGATTGGTCGTCAGGTGGCCACTACTTACATCCACTCTACTTTTTTTCTTCTTTTGTCTCTCTGTCTCTCTCTTTTCTTTAAAGCGTTAATTCGGCATCCCGCAGTAAAGGCGGGTAAAGGTAACAGCAGTATCAGGCTGATGAGAATGCATGCAGGTCAAGCATCAGCTATGAGACTAGAAAGCCACTGTAGCACTGAAAGGGTATAGATACATATGCATGAACTTCCTCAGGCCAAAAAGCTTTACACCTGACCTGGCCTGCTCCATATGTTATGGAGAGTCATGTTACCAACAAATGCAAATTCCATCCCACTGCTTTCATTAGGGCTTAGCTAGAACATATGTTGTTAAAGGAATAGTTCACTCAAAAATAAACGCTGTAGTTTTAATGCTTGAACATCTGTTTATTTTTCTTCCCATGGAACACAAGAGGATAATTTCTGATGAATCGTCATGAAGCTCTTTAGCTTAAAAAAACACATTTTAATTTTTATTCACTCTTCTTTACACCTGTTGTAACTGAATCAATCAGTGAGTCCGGTGAACTCGAGATCTGGATCAGTGAATCAATGATTCTTCTAAATCACTTCTTCAACTTCTTCAATCAATGATGATGAAGTTCACAAATTGGACTAAATGAATAGTTCATGAATTGAAATTATTCATAAATTGAACTGAGTCATCTTATTGACTCGGTTGTTAACAACTCATGGGATGATTATCAGTGAATACTGACTTAAACTTGGGTCCTTTCATCACAGCAAATCTATTTACCAAAGACTAACTATTGCACACAAGTCATATGGTCTACTTTTATTGTCCCTTTTTGTCATTTTTGGAGGTTTATAGCTGTGGTTATTGTGGAAAAAGTATGATAATTTTTTAGCATAGAAATTTTATAATCAAAGGCTGAGGAAAAAAATGCCATAAGTTTTATTTTGGGCTGAACTATCCCTTTAACTAGTTTAGACAAGGACTTTAGATGTTTTTCAGTATGGAGTAATGTTTGAACGTATGATGATGATGAGACAAACCCAAATCTGGCTGCCTTGCTCTCAGGGTCCTCTCTGCAGCTCTCGTTGCACCAGTAAACTGCACGCTCCTGCATGCTGTTAACTCAGATCTGCATTTCTCTTTCGCTGCCTTGTTTTCTCTCTCTCTCTAATGTTTTGTTTCATGTTGTGTGTTTCACTATTTTCTGTATTCTTCCAGGATCAGCCCCCCCTTCTCTACCACCAACCCCCTCTGTCACTCAATCTTTGCAGCCCCCGTTTCACAAGGGTACAAACACTCCTGTCCCGTCACCTTCTCCTGTTCCTCGATTGTTATGCTTGTATGATACTGTGTTGAACAGGAAACTGTTGACAATATACTGTTTAATACCTCACAAGGACACAGTTTCACTCATGATCTATAGGAAAACGATGACAGTTATCCCTTTGACTAGTGTAGATTCAAAAGTTTGGGGTCTGCAGTTTATTTATTTATTTATTCTATCAGGGACATATTATATTAATCAAAAAGTGACATTGGAAACATATTTCACAACATCACTTTCAAAAATCGTTCAAAAACTAAATAAAAAAATCTCACCAACCCCAAACTTTTGAACGACTGTGCGAGTAATTGAAAAAAATTATGTCTAGTAGCCCCAAAAAGAACACTTAAAATGTGAATTGTATTGTATTATATTGATATCAAACATCAAAACTAGTGGCATATAAGACAATTATGCTAACTATTAGATCAGAACTACCTTCTATATTAAGTCCACACACTTTTTTGGGGCCGCAAGACATCGAAATATATAGGGCAATAATTTTGTGGCAACTTCTTCATAATTTGTAAATTCTTACATCAATTGTACTTTTCCTTGTTTGATCAGTGCCACCTGCTCGGATGTTTGGGAGCGTGAACTCCTCGGTGGAGGAGGGGCATGCTGTAATAAGCTGGGAAAACTCTTTGCCGGATAGAAATGTTTATGTGCAATATGTTGTTGCTGACAGTAAGGCTTTCCTCAAAATTTTACTACTGCAGTGCGTTTCTATATAGCCTTAGTATAATTCATAGTCAAAGTTCATAGATCGAGTTATTTTCTACTATTGTCTAATATCAGAATAAACGTTGTTTTGATAGATTACTGTAGGCTACTTTTCTTAAAGCTGCAGTCCAGCGTTTTTCCTCTTTGTCGCCATCTCTGTTCCAAATCTGCAATTGAAGTAATTTGCGTAATTATCAACTTAACGTGAGTTGTATTTCAACACCCTCGACACGGCACAGCGTGGATGAACACAATGTTTTGAGGAGAGCGTGAGGCTGTCAGTTACCGCACCGGTGTGGATACTGGCATTCAGAATCACAGATTATTTTTTTTTTGGAAGTTTGACCAACATAACATTTTTCACTGGAAAATGTCATCTGAACAAGTAAGAAACATCCACTTTTGTTCTGGTTCTGACAGTGCAGTAAATTGTGCTGATTGAATCTAACAATCGTTTATAAGTTATATCACGCAAAACCGTGCAAATTGTACTTCGTTCTCAAATTGTTAATGTTAAAACGTCAGGATTGCGTGACTACATGTAATGTCCTTCCAATATTATCCCTGTTTTCGCATTGGTCCGGTGTCAGTCTCTTTTTGTAGTCACTCCGAAGTCTGAACGAAGTGTTTTGCATTTTACAGCTGGTGAATCTGTTGTCGCTGCTGATTGTCGTTTGAACCTTTCTGAATCCGCCATCAAATTGATAAGTTTATTTATATCAAGTGCTGTGAGAAAAGGCTATAAATCTCCACCTCCAGCATCCTCACACACAATATAGCCTACTAGCTGAGACACCTTTATGTGTACAGATATGATGTAATGACACAAGCTCGAATCTCCCGCGGAAATCCACCAGTACCACTGGAATTAAAAACATTATTACAAGCTTACCGTTTTGAATCGAGCTAAGGCAAGCTAACACTAGCTGGTTATGTATTTTCTCAAATACTGTATGTATTTTGGATATTTTTAACCCCCAAAAAGCTACAGACTGCAGCTTTAACTCAACATTTTTATTATGCTTTAAAACAACATAAATACATAAAAATAAAGCAATAAAGAAACATTTTTTTCTGATTATAAATACAAGTGACTTAGAGTAGTTGACCCCAAAATTTAAATTCTGTCATTATTGTGTCAGTATTATTCTGCCTCAAGTTGTTCCAATCCTGTCTGAATTTCTGTGCCATTTCTGTCGTCTGCTGAACACGAAAGAAAATATTTTGGAGAATGCCGGAAACCAAGCAGTTGATGGACCCTATTGACTTACTATGGAAGTCAACGAGGTCCATCAACTGTTTGGTTACCCATATTCTTCCAAATATCTTCTTTTGTGTTCAGCAGAAGAAAGAAATTCATATAGGTTTGGAACAACTTGAGGGTGAGTAAATGATGACAGAACATGATTCTAGTGTAACATTCAATTAATTAAATACACTTTTTTTGGAGTAATTGGTCTTGCTATAATGTCTGCCCTGCCGTCGGTCCTTCTCTCCAGGTAATGAAGCCTGGAAAACAGAGTTTGTAAATGGCACTCGGACATATCAGATTAGAGGACTAAAGGCGGGGATGTCTTATAGTGTTCGCTTGATAGCCAAAGACCACTCAGACGCAACGGTCCACATTACAGAGGATCTAAGGATTACAGTTCCAGGTGAGGAGAGCATGTCTGTAGACCGCCAGAATCCACCTCACCTGTCACTCACCCGTGAAGCCCCGCCCAGGCTCAGTTCCAGACATCACCCGTAGTTTTGGTTTGAATATTAACAAATTACACATGCTAAGTCCAGGCAGGTTTATGGAAATGTAGATGCATGCCAGAATCGTCCATCTTTGCTTTCTTCCTTCTTTCTTTTTCTTCCTTTTCTTCTTTTTTTTTACATCTTATACAGAGGTCTTCAGGGGATTTTAAATGCACCTCCTCAAATCCATGGTGGTCATTTCTTGTTAGCGTCATACAAATGAGACTTCTGATTTTGTTGTTGTGATTTAGATATTCAACCCATGTTCATTTCTGTTTTACTGTTGATAACACTTTTTTTAGAGATATATTAACCATTCAGATGTAAGAAATTGAGAATTGGTTCATTTTGTATCTGCTTCCTGTCTCTTTTGTGTGTGCATGTGCAGCCATGACCAGCAAGCAGGTTGACATTGCCACGCAGGGCTGGTTTATCGGGCTGATGTGTGCCATTGCTTTACTGATCCTGGTGCTCCTCATCGTTTGCTTCATAAAGAGGAACAAAGGAGGCAAATATCCGGGTAAGTGAATGTACAGAATTGATGTGAGATAGTTAAGCACATCCATGTGGCACAAATGCTGAATCTAACACCTCTATTGTAGTGACAAGTAAGCAAATTTGTGGCTTTGACCATGTGAACTATGTTGAATGAAAATCCAAACTTTAATGCCATGCAACTTGTTGATTTTCCAATCACATAGTGAAAGAAAAAGAAGATGCACATCAAGACCCAGAGATCCAGCCCATGAAAGAGGATGATGGGACATTTGGGGAATATAGGTGAGGACAACTACTACAGTTATAGACAGAAATCATAAGAACTAAATGTTTAAATTGCACTGGTGATTTTGACTCATTGAAAGCAAACTTACTTCTCTTGCTCAGGGATTCAGACTGTAATTTTTTCATTCCTCTGAGATGAATGTAAACATCTGTGGCCCCTCCACAAACAGCTTGAGGAAAGCAGGAGCAACCCTTTTTATACGTTATAACAACCCTTAACCAAAGCTGTGTACTATATGACTGTATAAAATCATTTTACACATTTTTATTTAAGTTCTTCATTTTACATATTAATTTATTTTAAATGTCAAATCAATTGCCTTCCTGATTTACATTAATGCTGGATTTATTGCTGTGATTTTGTTTGATGTCATCATTAATATGTACTGTCATTGATGATATTTATTATTCTTTTTTATTTATTATATATCGTATTTGTGTGAGTTAGTAATATGTTTGGTTATAATGTCATATTGCTTTTGCAATGCAGTAGATATGATCGGAACTGACTGATGAATTGGTCTCAGCTTACAGTGCCTAATTCAGGACATAAATTCAAATATTTGAAATAAATATTATATATATTAATGAGTAAATATTAAATCATTTGACCCTTAAATCGTTCAAATTCAATTTCAGCTTCTGAATATGCCAAATCAGAATTGCAATTGAAGTCATCAGTCATGTTTGTTTTTGGTCTTTGTATTAACATTCCATGTCCTGTTCATGAAGTCCATCATTTGTTGTGTATAATGTCACTGCATACGTTTGTCTTTATTGCAAAGTAATAACCTCATTGTCAAACATGTCAGTCTGTCTCATTTGTTCCTCTTGTGTGTTTTGATATTGGGGGGAGTTCAGGTCTTTAGAAAGGTAAGAGGGGCTTTGCAAATCTTGCATGCATTAATTCCCCCATTATTCATCTCTTAGTTACCTTAGATCATCAAACGAATAGCTCTAAATCTCATGGACAAGCCAGATTCAACCATTACAAAAATGTTAAGTCTGAAAAAAAAAGTGCATAGTTATTTGTATTTTTTGATTGCTTATTGTCATTTTACTTATATTATTATTTTACTGCATTTGTTTAGAAATCCTCAATGGTCATTTTCTTTTCTTTTTTTCTGTTTTGAGAGAAGTGGTTTATGCATTATGATGAATGTGCCCTAACTTACCCTTTCAAATGCACGTTATGACCAGTTATTACCATCTACTACCTCCCGGATGGAGGAGAGACGCATTTATGGACTGTCGTGAAAATACCTGCACTAAACAGCATGTTGGAAATGGACAATCTCCAATATCTAGTTTTAAATTGTGCTGTTTTGTAATATCCTCCCCTCCCCCTTGTCTTTACTCTTTACATCAGTGACACGGAGGATCACAAGCCCCTGAAGGGCAGCCGGACCCCATCCAATGGCACGGTCAAGAAGGACGACAGCGACGACAGCCTGGTAGATTATGGCGAGGGAGGAGACGGCCAGTTCAACGAGGACGGCTCCTTCATCGGACAGTACAGCGGGAAGAAGGAAAAAGACACGGCGGAAGGCAACGAGAGTTCGGAGGCTCCTTCCCCGGTCAATGCCATGAACTCCTTTGTGTGACTACCTGGATACGCCTCGTGACCTTTGGCCCATGCAAAGCCCCTCCCCCTTGTCACACCATCTTATGGAGAACATTCTCTATTGCACTGTGACCCCCTGACATCACACAGAAAAACAAATGAAACAAACTCCCCTAATGTAAGACAGTGAGAAATTATGCAAAATGCAAGCAGAGGGCCAGTCCTAGCTTCACCGCGATTGGTCAGAGCGAACATCACGTGACTTTAAGACGTAATAAGCATATTATCTAATGGCAAGCATACATATATATTAATATATGTGTATAGGAATATATAAATTGACATATATAAGAAACTATTTTATTAACAAGGCCCTATTTACTGTCAGATGGCATTATATCACACCATCTTGTACCCTGGACACGCATGGAATCAGCTATTGACATCACGCCTTCTGCGAATTAGCATTAAGGTGTGGTCACATTTACTGTTCACTGAATTTTCACAGGTGAAAACCAGTCATTTCACTAGGAATTTGGGAATTTTGCGCAAGGGAGGAGGATTTCGCCACATATTAACAATATTCAATGGACCTGTTTGCATGTGAAATTTCGCCCAAATTTCGCTAATGTGACCGCACCTTTAGCCAGCTTTGTGGAGACAGTGAACCTCGTCTGACTGTATCGATACCACTTTTGCTTCACAGCTAATGCCTGTTACGTTCTGTCGTCAGTGTTAAAATCGGTATAATGCACATTTCAGGCACCAATGTCTTTGTGGGCATTGTTGTGAAGTATGTAATACGTGTAAAAGCTGTTCTTAGGCGTCTTTTTGGCAGACAGATGTTTCGAATAAACGATAAAATCACAGAATTTAAAAACTGGTTATCAGGGATGAGGTAGCATGTTTTTGACACAAAAGCACGCAGACGTGGATTTGTCCTTTTTCAGTTCTTTTGTGGTTCATTTTGCACCCTTATATTTATTCACTTTCGATGTTTTATCCCTGAAGAAAAATCAGTGACCGACTTGTTACGGTTCACTTCACCCAGGACGGTTTTTGTGAAGGAAAGCCCCCAAGTCAGCCATGTAGCCACCCGTAGCCCCGCGTTGGGCGCCAGAATTCACACCGCAGACCCTTGGTGTGGTTTTACAGTATGGGATGCAACGAAGGCCCCTCAGCACGGTTCCTTAGTGCCTTGGTAGAAAACATTATTCTGTAATCCAAAAACTAGTCCCTCTCATCGCTTTGAGTCCTTTTATATCAGTACTGCAAGGGATACCGAAGTCCAGGGCTGACTGAAGACCGCAAGACTTCAGGAAATGATGTCACATACTCAGCTGCCACAGAAATCACCTCAAATTGGGGTGAGGGGCATCTCATTCCCCTTATTGACAGCTAAAAATACTGCCACTTTTCTGTAATGAGTGAACTGCTGTTGATTGGTCAGATCTGACACATTGACGGCAACTCATGAAGGCGATGGAAACATCCGACTGTGGTATTTACAGTAGCCTGTCCTTGGAAAAATCTCAACATATGCGACACCAGTAGGCAGAAATATACACATTCTCACATGTAACTGTTTTTTAAACCATGTTATTGCATGTTATGAAGTATTACAAGCTGTCGAGTGTAGTGAAATCAGGGCTTCACTGAACACACGGTCAGCAGTGGTGCTGCCGTCAAAAATGGCTGGAGTATGTGCGGTTTATGCAGGCATGTATATGTACATGTGTGTGTTTGAGTGTGTGTGTGATGGCTGTGAATGTGTTTGAGGATGTCTGTGCACTGTATATATGGGGCGAGCCTCTGTTTTTGGCAAGGCCCTAGATTTTCATGATTTAGCTTGTCATAACTTGCATCAAGTTTTTTTAGTTTGGAATTGTCTGCTTTTTAATGTATAGATGTGACATTTGCTTTGTAAATATCCAGGCAAGATGATTTAGACACGTGAAAGGATGCAGGGATCAGATATCCTATCACGCCCGTCACGCAAAATCCCAGGAGGCTCTGGACTGTCCCAGCTATGTACGTACTGTAAGCCACTCTGGGTGAAGAAAGGAACCCAGTTGAAAGGTGACGACACCCCCATTTCCTGAACCCCATGAGTCAAAACAGGGATTAACCGATGATTGAGTATATTTACTGTAAGGTAGCACAGCGTTCCTCCTGAATTCACACACGCGCATCAGCTCTTATTCTGTTAATGGCACTGTTGTTGTTTTTTTTTTCTTCTATTTGGCCAGCTAGCTTATGACATTTTTCTGTGGGAAAAATAAGAGAAGAAACGGACACATCCCCAAAGAAGGAGGCCGGATTGCACTACTGTGGGTGCAGAATCTTTTGATGTGTTTATGTCGGAGGGGGCAAAGACGGATGAAACGTAGTGTGTGAAATAATATTCTGGTTAATGTTAAAGCTACATGAAATTAAAGCATGAAAGGCTGTGAAATGGTTTACTCTATAATATAATCGCAAAACAAAAAAAATATTTTGTTTATAAAAGAATTAAAATAAATGTTGGTTTCCGGATTTCACTACCATCTGTCTGTTTTTGATTTTATTCCTTGTGCACAATAATTATCTTAATCAAAGAACATTTATTAACAGTGAAATTAGAGAAAAAATGCTAAAAGGTTTTTTTTTTTTTTTTTTGCATGCCAAAGTGATTTTTTTTAAGTCAAAGCTAAAGCCTTTTCCATTTTTGTATTTTTACTTTATATATATATATATATATATATATATATATATATATATATATATTGGGCGGGATATATATATATTTATATATATTATTTAAATAATGTTAAAGTTTATCACGGGTGTTTTATTATTAATTTATTCATTTTATCTTATTAAAATTGTGCATCAAATTGTGGATAATGCATATTTGTAGCTGCCCTCGCCCTCATTTTTGTGTTCATATTTTTATTTAAAATGAAAATTGACCTGTAATGACCCAATTGCCACCTAACACAGTTACCTCTATAAGGTGGGACAGGTTCAATTCTCTTATCTTGAAAAAAATGTCATGTTTCTATGGCCTAACATTATAGCAGAAAATGCAGCAATAGCCTATATAATTATTTACAGTATGTAGGACAACTTAAGCAAACAGTGGCTCAACTTACCCCACTGTCCCCTAAATTTTACAGTACACGTTCAGGTTTTATGTGTCTACCCTGGAGAGTAAAATAGCCTCAAGCCTTTTGGCCTCTTTATCCGATTGGATTGATTCTCTTGGATTTGAATTTATATAAATACTGTATGTGTGTGTGTAGTGTAGTGGCATAACGTTCCTCCCTGCATTGATGTTACTCCATATAAACTACAAAAATCTATTTCTCTCCCTCCCCCTGTGTGTAAGAATTTAATCCAGTGGATTTGAACAGATGTGTGTGGATAAGCCTCTCATTACCTTAAATCACCAAATATCTTAGTCCATACATTCTGAATCATTCGCAAATGCCTTAAAATCACCTTGACCCTCAGTTTCAGACTAACTGCAGCAGCACACGGAGTCCAAGAGCATCAGTCCTGGCATGCGCAGTTTCCGCTCTCATCCAATAGCAGGCTGGAGCGCGCGGGCCATGTGTCTGTCTGTCTCCCCACTGGGCTGCGGGACGATGCGGTGGTTCTGATCCAGCTCTGTGGGTTTGACGAAGGATTTAGCACATTCTTCCGGTAAGTTTGCTGCTGATATAATGATATGTAGGCTATAGGAAATTCTGGTTAAAATATTATATGTCTGTGACCTTCGGGAGTTTATTCTGCATGCTAAAGTGTGGATGGAGGTGTTCCGCGCAGTTTGGGAATACCGCAATGCAGAAGAACAGGGTGGATGAGTCCGGTTGGTGTCATCCGTTTAACATTAAAAATGCATCAAATAAATAAACAGAATATATAATAAAATAAGAATAGCCTAAATATTAAAATGAAACTACAAATGAAAACAAACAAAAATAATAAATAAATTGTGTGGGTTCATACAAATTTTTGTAAAATATTTTTTTTTGTTTTTTGTTTTTTTAAATACTGATACATTTTTTAATTGTTCTGCTGAAACAAGCTGTGATGCGAGTTAATTACATTATATTTACTTGTATAAAGTTTAAACGGGACAGAAGTTAGTCCTGTTTCCTGGTAACAATGAAGATAGATTGTAATGACAGTGTTCTGTCGGAGGGCGGCGCTTATAATTATCATCCATGATGCAGAATTAGATTTATTAGAGCTTGAATATACATGTAATAATACGTTGGCATTATCATTCATTCATAATTCACTGCATAATAGTTTATTTTCATAATTTTCACAATTCACTGCAAAATAGTGAGGGAAAGGGCAGTGACATTCCGGCATGATTTGTATTGCGCTTTTAAATTAAAATGTAAAGTATTTAATTGTGTTTAAAGATATTTTGGAATCATACAGCTGCTATTTTTTTTACTGACATTCCCTTAGAATGAGCTTACAGGCGTGCAGTGACCTAAATCCCAGTGTGCAGGACAAGTGCAGACAGCAGATCAGAGGATGCAATGAGATTAGAAGAGATTGGTGAAAATTCCATGGATAGTAGTAGACAGCATGTGCATAACTTGCTACAAGGATAGTCTTTTACGAGTATTTTGAGAGCTGGATGAACAAACATGCAGACATTCAACAAGCTCAAGGAAATTGCATGTGCGCGAGTTGCCGGCTTTTGAGATGCATATGGACACGTTTTACAAGGCAGACAGTGAATGTCCTTTAACCTTCTGCAAGGGTTCATGTGTAAAATAGATGCTTGCATGTACTATCAAGGAGATTGCATTATCATTCAACTGCATTACAACATGTCATGTGTGTGACTCAGACTTACCTTTGCTTCAATATGCGCTGTATGTGAAGTAGATGAGGCAGTTTGGGGATTCACTGTTATTTTGTGGTAAATTGCATTGATTAAATTGGACACAATCTGCTATAGCCTACATGCCCCCTACTAACACACTCTCTATTTTTCTCTTTCTCTTCATCAGGCCTGGTTTTTAACTGTCAGATCGACAAGATGGTGACCCCAGCCATGTTTCTGTGTGTTCTCTCTTACTACTTCCTAATGGCCGGTGAGGAACTTTTGTTTGTGTGTGTTCACTTGGCTAAATTTGAGCAACAGAATAATCCCAATAATTTATCCAAATGTATAGGAATGTCTTAAAAAACGCTTAATAAACATTCCAAATGATAAATTATGTTTGTTTGTGTGATTCACCTGAATTTGTACAACATTAATTACCTCTAAAAATAACGTCTATAGAATGGATAGTCTCCCTTGCTGTCCAAGTAAATGAAGTGGAATTAAAATCAATTTGATTTGTTTTCTTCCCACTCCAGCTGCAATTAAACCCAGGATATTTGAACCCAGAATTTTCGACAGTAAGTCTTTAACTTTCACTTTCAACTCCACCAAACATTAGAATAAACATAACATGAAGTGATGTTTTTACCACATTGTTGTTAGTTATGTTTTGTTTAGGTTAGGTTTTTGTAGATAGGTTTTTGAATCTAATGCTGGCTCGTGTCATGTCCATCAGAGGAGGCCACAGGCTTTGGCCCTATATTTGAGGAGGAGCCTCTGGACACCGTGTACGCAGAGGATTCACCAGAGAACAAAATCTCCATGAATTGCAGAGTGCGGGCCAACCCACCGGCCATCATCAAGTAATGTTTTCTTCCCTGATCCCGAGCTTTGTTTGTCATGACCTCTGTCTATGCGAAAATCCCTATTGCAGAGAGGTGTTTATCACTTGCGAGAAGAATCTTTGATGAAAAAGGTCATTAATGAAAGCCTGTATTTCACAGATGGTGGTTAAACAACTGGGAAATTAAACTAATGGAACAGCCTGATGAGCACTTCAGCCTGGTGGGAGGAAACCTGCTCATCACCAACCCAGAAAAGAGCAAGCATGCTGGGAAATATGTGTGTGTGGCCAAGAACGTCTACGGCACCGTCATCAGCAAAGAGGCCTCCGTCAAATTTGGATGTATGTGACGGACAGGATTTTACCAGATGTCTCTTTTGTCATAGCCTCTCCTCAATTCATTTATTTTTATTTTTCGGGCCGCAGACCTGAACCAGTTCCCTACAGACGAGAGAGAGCCGGTGAATGTTAAGGAGGGACAGGGGGCCGTCCTGCTGTGTTCTCCACCCTCTCGATATCCAAGTAAGACCTGATCGCCTACAGATCCCTTCTATAGTTCCCTGTTAGATTTATATAACCACCATGATACAGTAAAAACAACTACTTGTGAATCTCAAATCTCATTTCAGTCAATTGTTTTGTTTGTCTCCCAGGTGAAGTGATGTTCCGCTGGATCTATAACGACTTCCCCAACTTCATCCTCCCAGACCAGAGGCGTTTCGTGTCTCAGACCACTGGGAATCTGTACATCGCTAAAGTCGAGGCGTCAGACGTCGGGAATTACTCTTGTTTTGTTTCAAGTCCCACCATCGGCAAGAGTGTTTTCAGCATGCCGATTCCTCTGATTCCACAAATAGAGAGTGAGTCTCATTACCCACAATTCCAAGATTTTACCTTACTGAGAGCACTGTTGTTTCTAGCTTTTCATCTCTGCCCCTTACACAGAGGAGGTGAAGCGATATCCTGCTGATATCCGTGTGAAATTTCCCAAGACTTATGCTTTGGTGGCACAGAACATCACTCTGGAGTGCTTTGCCCTTGGAAAGTGAGTCATCAAATGCGGCTGCTCTTCATTTAGTCTGAACGGTGATACCATGGTACTTTATTACATTACAATGGTCCTGAAGGGAGAAACCATAGTATTAACAGTATTTCAAAGACATGTCCTAAAAACATTGTAATACCATAGTACTTTTTTGTTAATGAAGCATTGTTACTCGCACAATAGCATTCGATTGGTTCTTTGCTCGTTTTAGGGTTGTTTCTTACCATATAAACTCAATCTTTCTACCTTTCAGTCCTCTCCCACATATCCGCTGGAGGAAGTTAGACGCTGATCTCCCGCCCAACTATGAGGTCAGCATGAATGGAGCATTACTGCACCTGCTTAATGTTCAGTACGAGGACGAGGGCAGCTACGAGTGTGAGACGCTCAACGTTAAGGGAATGGATTGGTATCGACAGTGGCTCTATGTGGAGGGTAACACAAACTCAAAATTCAACAGACTATCGTTATATATTATATTATATTATATTATATTATATTATATTATATTATATTATATTATATTATATTATATTATATTATATTATATTATATTATATTATATATTTTATTGTTTCCTCAGGTGCTCCAGAGTGGGCTGAGCACATCAATGACACAGAGAAAGATGTTGGTAGTGAGCTCACTCTCAGATGTGTTGCTGTGGGAAAGCCCCAACCATGGATACGCTGGCTGAAGGATGGCTATTCGGTTAATACCCTGATTTATTTGCGGAGGAAACCCATATGAGAACTCTGTTCAGTTTGTTTTATATCAGGTGTGTGCTCTGCTAATTTATTTTTCCTAATCTCCAGTACGGCAAAGGGGAGCTGAAGTTCTCCAGCCTCACGTTTGAGGATTCAGGCATGTATCAGTGCATTGCCGAGAATGAATGGGGGACGATCTATGCCAGCGCAGAGCTTCGAGTCGTCTGTGAGCTTCAATACTTCTTTACTGCCATGCTTCTGAAAATAGAAAGAGCGGCAATTTTCTGAAGGTGTATTTAAACAAGGCACAGGTTGAGTGTCCCCAATGGTCTCTTCACAGCATGTGCACCAACATTCATTTATAATCCAGTGAAGAAGGTTCTGTTAGGGGCTGAAAATGGACGTGTGGTCATAGAGTGCAACCCTCGTGCTGCTCCAAAACCCAAGTTCACCTGGAAACGAGGCTCGGAGATACTGAACAACTCTTCAAGGTTAGTTGCATTTACTTACAGGTAAATCAGTGTTGTGGTGGTGATAGAAGCTTAACACAGATCATCATCATCATCTCTTTTCATCCTTATTTTTCAGGATGTTAATTTGGGATGATGGAAGTCTGGAGATTCTGAATGCAACCAAAAGTGATGAGGGCTCGTACACCTGTTACGCTGAGAATGACCGTGGCAAATCCAATAGCACAGGGACCCTCACTATCACCGGTCAGACAAAATTCAAATATCCTCACCCACACTCATTTTTATTTGTATTTATTGTTTTATTTTATGAATTAAGGAACAATGCCCACCTAAATGTAGTATTGAGTGTAGTTAATAAATTGTAATCTTACTGTAATTATTTAATTAACGATAGAATTTTAACAGAATTTGCTGAAATTAATTTAGATTGTCTTATAAATATAACTATTATGGACTGAAGAGTGCATATAGATAGTTGATGCATTTTATTTGACTCTATTATCAACATAAAGATTTTGAGTTCATAGGATTTTGTGACTGATCACTTATTCCTTTTATAAATTTTTCACTTTTATCGATATGCCATAAAATAAAGTGTATGCATTTGTGTATTTAATTTTCTCAGAGGCCACCAAGATTACTCAGGGTCCATCAGACACTGAGGCACTTGTTGGTGACAATAGAGTTCTCCATTGCTCCGCATCATATGACCCCAGCCTGGACATCACCTTCATCTGGACTGTCGATTCCTATGTCATCAACTTCTTCACAGACTTTGAACACTACGAGCAGCTCATGGTGAGTAGAGGCAAGAATCCCAAGAGTTCTATTGATGGGAAATACAGGCAGACATTCATTGTTTGTGTGTGTTTTTGCAGGGTCATGAGCACAGTGGAGACCTGCTGATCAAGAATATCCAGGTGAGGCATGCAGGACACTATACCTGCACAGCTCAGACTATAGTGGACAACGCCACCGCAGAAGCTGACGTTTTTGTCAAAGGTTGGTGATTTCAACTGTGTGTCCAAGCTTATGATATGTGCATATGATTTAAAACTTGAAGTTAAATGTTAAAGAGGACCTATTATTCTTTCTACATTTTCAACTTTGTTTAGTGTGTAACGTTGCTGTTTGATTGGCCAATGACTACATTGGCCACCGTAGCAGTTAAAACGAAATCGGAATTGAGAGGAACAGAAACTAATATTCACTGGATGGTCATATATCTTTACACCGCTAGATTGGGGGTAAAAATCACACAGTGTAGCTTTAAAAACAATGAGGTCATGTTTATCTGTGTAACAACTAACTGTTTGTATTATTGCATTATTATTTACATCAAATAGACCATCATGACGAATATCGACCATTTTGGCTTCAGGTTTGCCTGGTCCTCCGGGTGGCGTCCGTGTGGAAGAGATTGGAGTCACGTCAGTAAAACTGCGATGGTGTCTGGGATCAGACCACGGCAGTAGCCTCATCCAGCATGTTGTGCAAACACGAGACTTTTACGCCCTGGATCCAGAGGACTGGAAAACTGCATCCACTTGTGAGTCCACTAGAGGAAGACAAAACGCATATCATAAACATTTCTGACTAATTTTTGCATTCTGTTTTAGAATATTGTTCATTCGATTTGACTTTTTCTGTCACATTTGAGAAGAGCTTGTGAAGACCGTAATGTATTCTTAAAGTGATCTGAGTGTGTTTTCATGTTCTGAACTTGATGAGAACAAAGAGTGAACACATGTTGTTTTTCCAGCTCCTGTGTTTTTGGATGGATCTACAGAGTCCGCAACTGTCGTTGACCTTTACCCCTGGATGCAATATGAATTCCGTGTTTATGCCATCAATGAATTTGGAGCTGGGGAAAACAGCCGTCCGTCCATTAAAATCAAGACATGGGATGCCGGTGAGTTTATTTAGAAACAATACAGCTTTCAATTTTTAATAAAAAAAAATACTTCATATAATAACAAAATGTTATATAATATAGATATCAGTTCTGTGAGGCACATTGACTCACCCAGGCTTTCTCTTATCTCAGTGCCTACAGTAGCTCCTTCTGACGTCATTGGTCAGGTGGGAATAACCGGAGAGCTAATTGTGACCTGGACTGTACGTGTTCATATGCTGCAGTATGCTATATAGTATGTTGATTAGTGTTCAGTGGCAAATTTTGATGTGTCTCTCATGTCCTTGATTCCATTGTAGCCTGTGAAACCTCAGTTCTACTTCGGTAAAAAATTTGGCTACGCTGTGGCGTTCAAGCCGCATGAGGATAAAGAGTGGAAATGGGCAATCATGGAGGATCCTGAGACGAGACGCTACGTCTACAGAGAGAGCATGACCCCAGACACAGAGATACAGGTCAAAGTGAGCACCTTCAACAGCAAAGGAGAAGGACCCCCGAGTCTAATAGCAGTGGTCTTCTCGCCACGCCTAGGTGAGAAGGTTTCATGATATCTGCCTCTTATTTGCTCATAAATTAGTTGAAGTATCCTTGCTTTAAAGGTGCAGTGTGTAGATTTTAGTGGCATCTGGTGGTTAAAAACCAATTCGCAACTGAAGAGTGATCCCACCACTCACCCCACCCTTTTGAATAATCTACGGTGCTTAAAACAGGACAAAAATGTTGTCATCTGAGACAGCAGAGAGTAGCCAGTCAAGCAACGCGCTCTGTAGAGAAGTTTGTCCGTTTAGGGCTACTGTAGAAACATGGCGGCACAAAATGGCGACTTAACATGTAAGGAGACCTGTGGTTTATGTAGATAGAAATGGCTCATAAGGTAATAAAAATATAATATCTTTTATATGTAATATCTCTCTCAGCACCGACTGAAGCCCCATTAGACGTCTACGCCCGCCAGGTCACCTCTACAGAAGCTTTGGTCTGGTGGTTACCAGTCTACCAGGCACCGCCAAAGTGGGTCGACGGATACCAGGTGAGTCCTAAGTGGAATAATGGAAAATAATCATGAAGTTTTGAACATGGATCCTCATGTCTCTTCATTTGGTGTCTAGATTCGTTACTGGAGAAAGTACGATGATAATGAGGCCGCTGCCTCGAGAGTCATTGTGCATAGAATGATTAACCAAACACGCTTAGAGAACATGCGGCCTGACTCTCATTACCTTATAGAGGTACGAGCATTCAACGGAGCCGGGCTCGGACCGCCCAGCGAGCACTGTGAAATGTTCACCCGGAGACCCCGTAAGAGATTTGCACTTCACATTACTGGCCCATGGGTTTATACAGGCCTTACATTTGAAACGAGAGCTTAAAAGTACTGATAATGTATGTGTATTTTCTTTCCAGCTCCAAGTCGCAATTTGAGAGTATACAAATATGTCAGCTTTACACGCAAATGGCTCTATCTGTATTGGGATCACATTTATAACTACTGGAATGAGTCCTATGTGGAGGGTTACAAGGTGAGTCAGTTAAATTCTACCTAGTATTCTTGTGACTTATTCATTAATGTCTTGTTAATCTTAATGTTTGTTTTATTTTATTACTAAAATCTTATTTTAATACCTTTATTTCAATTCATTATTTATTTTATTTATTATTTAGTTTTGTTTTTTTCTGGAACCTTATTTTATTGCCTTTATTTTTATGTATTTGATCTTATTTCATCCTTTTATACTTTTTTTTTTACTGGAATCTAAAAATATACAATTTTTGTATTATTATTTTTTATTTTTTATCACTGGAACCTTATTTTTTTATTACTGGAACCTTATTTTAATGCTGTAATTTTATTTTATGTTTTTTATATATTTTTATTTTATTTAAATTTCACTGATTTTGTTGTGTGTATTGATACTTCAAAAATATTGTAACCATTTGTATCTTTCTTTCAGATTTTGTTCCGAAAGGAAGGAGAGCGTTATGGGAAGCTTTACACCACTGGCAGTCACTACATCGACTTTCCAATGCCAGAGACCGGCGATTATGTCATTGAGGTCCGAGCCCGCTGTGAAGGGGGTGATGGACCCATATCACAGATCAGAGTACAAGGTGAATACTTCCTTTCACTAATCAATCAAAAAAAAGAAAAAGAAAAAAAAAAAGATCCACCTCATTCATCATTTTCCTACCCCAATATTGATGATGGCAAAAACTTCAACATAATTTAAGTATATTTCACTTTAAGATCAAAAATCCCCAGTCTTATTCTTTTCAGTATTTTCAGACTGACATAGTTCCACAGATCTAACTGTTATACTTTGTTTTGTGTTCAGGTAAAGCAGCTCTGGGTGCTGAATCTCTCAGTGTTGCCTCTGTCTTGCTGTTGGCACTTGGCTGGATGAATTTAGGCCTCTAGGTAAACCACAAGACAACAAAAATCGACTGGTTTAAAACAATCCTAATGTGGTCTGAGTGCATTTCCTTACAGGGATGTTTTTCATGGTGAAGATAAAGTTTGTTTGGGAGTGTAAAATATATAAAAATGTTTGTATTTACCCTCTTGATTTGCCTTACAAAATGCCCACAATCAAATGACGTTGTAAAATAAATATAGTATCAAGATATGGTCATTTTTGGATGACTTTCCATTACTTATTCATAAGACATAATTTATTACAAAACATGTTTTGTTGGTCATTTGTTTCAAGATCAGCATGCACTACATTTGTCACTGTTTGATTTTAAGGTGACTTTCTTAGTGTCTTGCTACTATTTTGCTAAACATTTGACAGTGCACTGCAATTTTCATCTGTAGGCTAACAGTAAACATTGAAACATTAAACAAATGGCTTTTCTTTTGTCTTCGTTTTCAACTCATTAAACTACCATATTTCATAACCCCGAACGCCATTAAAGTTTATATCTGAAAACAAAGAAAGTTTGAATCATTTAGCATTTATTTTTAAACACTTCAAACGTCTTTATTCGTTCATTTAACCCCAAACCAATTTCACTTATGTTAAATTGCTATTAGGACTAGCCTACTGAACTGACGTCTGATTCTTCAAGCACATAAATAATCACACATCCTTGTTGTAGCTCTCACATTCTTTTTTTGTGGGGGAAATATATATTTACACTTGTTAAATGTTTTGGTTTTATAATTTCAAATGTATCGCCATTTTTTTTAAGGCTCACTGCCTTGATGTTCGGATTCATCCAGTAGATGTCAGCATAACACAACCAGTATAACAAAGAGCCAGAACAACGAATCCTATTCCATGTATTACTGTAGGTATTTTATTCATCTTATGTATGCAATTAAATTGTATCACAATGTCTAGAATGATAAAACATGCTTACTAGCCCATCTAATTGTGTAAATATGAAATGTACTTTAAAATGGGCCATTTGTGCCAATATTTGTGGAGATGATTGTAATTAATTTGTTACATTTATATAGTGTTTTTCTGGGTACTCAAAGCATTCTATATATGGAATCAATGTGTTACTGATGGAGAGGAGACTGAGTGATGAAGCCAATAAGTATATGGGGGTGATTAGGAGGCCATGATGGATAGAGCCCAATGGGCAAGTTTGGCCAGGAAGGATATCTTGGGATTTTTAATGACCACAGAGAGTCAGGACCTCGGTTTAACATCTCCTCCAAAGGACGGTGCTCTTTGAGTACAGTGTCCTTGTTACTTTACAGATATGTTAGGACCCACACAGACCACAGGGTGAGCGACCCTGCTGGCATCACTAACACCTCTTCCAGCAGCAACCTGGTTTTCCCTGGAGGTCTCCCATCCAGGTACTAACCAGGCTCAACCCTGCAGCTTCAGTGGGCAACCAGTCTTGGGCTACATGGTGACAATAGTTTGTAAGTATAGAGTAGACATTACTTGTCTTACATTTCTTTTCCTGTTCTGTGTCCGCCTAATGCATTTTATGCAGATTTACTGTGCATATGTGCTCCATTCATTCAATTTTTCATCTGCCAGCGCAGTGTCTGATATTTAGGGACGCCATTGTGGCAGAAAGGCAGAATGAGAGCACTGGTGGACGAGTCTGGTTCTCCTTTTGCTTGGTTGGGAGCATCTAAAATAGGCCGTTTTAGCTCTGACAGACGATCATAAATCACTATATGTGTGTGGCAGGGCCTGTGGTGCAGCGGCAAGCATTTTTCGAGAAGTGGGCCGCTGAATCTCAGGGTTCAGCAGGGTCTCGGTGAGGACATATATGACTTATACAACCCTCCTGGGCCGGTTTGATGCGGATTGTCATTCATAATACACACCAAAGCGTTACGGCGCTTGTCAAACCCCCTGTAGTTTTATTGGTTTGGCAGGGGGTGTCATATATGTACGTAATTGCTGGTTGTGCCGACGTTTTTATTGGATTGTTTGCACAGTAAAGAAGCGCTACGTGTTCCTGTGCCTCGACTACAACATATCCCATGTTGATCTGCTTATTCGTGACATCTTGTTTAGGATCATCTAACAGCATTTCTCACCCATAATGCAACGAATAGGCAGATCTGAAAATGAAGCCTTCGGAGAACCAAATGGGTTGCATAAATTCATTTAACTAGTGACTCTACAGAGGTGATCGATTGCGGTTTACGGCCCAGAATTGAAGCTTACCTCCTTTAGAGAAAATATTGAGCTTTTTTTGTGTGTGTGCTCATATTGCTTTTCAAATCTTTTCTCTGGCTTGTCAGCACTTTGCCTGTATTTGTCTGCTGCGAGACCCTTGCTTTACCTCTATTGGCTCTTCCCACCAAATCACAATTTTCCACTCCTGCACGAAGCTTGGCAAGGCGGATGGCAATCAACACCATCATCTCCCAGCGTAATTAAGGATTACCCAGAATTCTGAAATGAGTTCTGAACCATTGATTATATCCAGCCTAAAGCATCAACAGCCAAGCACAGATAACCGGCTGTACTTGATTGAGTTAATACTCTGTTAAGGCACATCAAAATGGCATTTGGTTTGAATTTATTTCATTTTGACTTGCTAGTGATAGTTATGGACAAAGATAGCTTCGATTCATGTTTATGTGTTACCCTTTTCCCACAAACATAGTGCTGTGGAAACCCAATTTGTCTCAGTCCCCTTTCTATGAAGAAAGGTGGTTGTTGGCCAGGAAAATCTGTCTCTTACACCTTACCCTCAAAATGTCAACTAGTATTGTCTGAGGCATTTGGTTGATTCATTTGGAGAACAATGGTACACACATACAGTATATACAGTAATATACTTTAAACATTTGAAAGTAATTATAATAATGAAATTATTATACTGGGCTCAACCATCTTTTTCATGTACTGGGCTTAAAATGAGCATCAACATCACCATTTCAGTGGAAATGGTGAAAATGAGAGACAAAGAGGAGAGAGACAATAAAAGAGTGCAGTATGTCATTGTTGAGAGTCACTCTCCTCTTATAGTAACCTCTCTCCAACACTCTCACACTCTCAATCTGTCTAATGCTATGTGTGTGTGCATGTGTGTGTTCAAATGCATCTCTGAGGCCGGTCTAACACAGTGCAGGTCTGTTCGTGTCATGCTGGAAACAGAATGATGTTCTCAAATAATCCAACCCTAGAATTTGTTTTGAGCATGGATACACACTGTGAAGACTGTGAAGACAGGGAATAGACATAGGAGCATTAAAGTGAATCGCTCTGTTTTCATTCTATGGACAGATTTTGATTCCAGAAGGCTCAGATATGTATTTGTATGAGCAACATGGCTAAATATAAATTATTTTAGTCATTTGTCTCTTTATTCGTGCTTCCATGAAGATAAACAAACCTTTTGGGTGAACTATTCCTTGGAGAGGTTTGCATAAAGTAGATTTTTTTCTCACCCTGTTGGAATTACGGAGCTCGAATTTGTCTAAATGTCAAAACTGTGTTCGATGTGAGATAATTTGATGCACCCTGTCAAATAAGTCCTGCATTTTACCTTATTAAAAGCCCCTCCATCACAGAGGAGAGGCGAGGAGGGGGTGTACTGTAAACTCAAGTCACAGGAATTGCCATCACTCACCTACAGTGACAGGAAGCAAAATGACAGGCCTGACAATCTGAGCAGCTTGTGAGGGAGACAGTTCAATGGTGGAGATGTTACTCATGTTCATCACTGCACACCAGATGAGCTGACGTGTGTGTTACAGTGATAGTCATAGTCATGTGTTGCTTTGGAGTTATTTGGGTTTATAACAAGTTAAGCTACAGTGTATGCTGTTGGTTTCCATGCACTCCTCCCTCAAATAGTAAAACAAAAAAACACATGGTTGTCACATGTGACATTTTATAATCTGAACTAACCTTCAATGTAAGGTCAAATGATCTGATATTTTAAAAGACTTTGGAATAGTCATGAGATTCTTTAGAGGTCATTCAGCTGTCCTGCCTCCATCCAATCAACAACCAATTCAATGTCGCCACCCTACATGTTTTTTTTTCTTTTTTTAATAATCTGTTGCACTAGGATGTACAATATTACACTTTATTTTAAGGTGTCTTTGTTACTGTGTAATTTTATATTTAAGTACTGAGTGATAATTAACAACATGTAGGCTACTTACTATAGAGTTAGCATTTGGTTGAGGGTTTATTGAGTTATATTATATGTTTCTAGTAAGTAGCCTACATATAACATGCGTGACAAGGGCAAATAAAAGCTCTAATGCTTGTTCAATTACACTGCAACTTTACCCATCACTGTATTTAGTCTTTGTTTAGCTATGAATTGCTTTCTCACGTGTATCAGTTAATGTGAGAAGACCTTGTCTCACCGAAACACACACGCAGAACACCTGTGAGGCATGTGTGTAAGTATCCATTGTTGTGAGTTGAGTGGATAATGGATATTCGGAAATCACCAAACTCATCACCTAATTGAGATTAATGCATTTTTAATGGCCTTGCAGCCTTTACTGAACCTCATCTGCTGTGGAAGACATTAAAATGTACCCACATAGTGGACGGCACTAATAAGCGGCGCTGTGGTGAGACCCACCTTCACCGTTCCCGTCAGCCCCTTCTAACGATACTGGGTGTGTCATGTCTGTGGCATGCTTTGTTTGAAGACAAGACACTTAAATGCAGTATATGAGCATATCTTTTACAGTCAGAAAGATTCAGACTTTGATTTGAATTTTATCCGTTTCCATTTCATCCACACGCACGCACACACACATACACACTAGTGCCTAATTAATCATCCGGGAAGATGCTCCCCCGCCTGATTCTGCAGGAATTCCTCATACAGGGATGTATAATTAGCTCTAGTCTCGACTTTGCTGTCTGTCTCTTAAAAGCAGACGCTCTGAAGGCGAAGACTGGCTGGGGTTCGATTAGGAGAATGTGATGTGACTCTGAAGCACATAAATTCAATTAAAACAGTATTGTTTGTCCATTCTATTACTAATGGTTAAGAGCTTTTATGCCAGTTGCTCGCTCAGTCTGGAGTCGCTTAAATTAGGTTATGTGGTAGATTAGACGATTAAAGCCTTACGATTAGCAGTTTTTGCAATTAGGACTTTGTTCCTAATCAACCAGACCTTTCCAGATCGAAGGTAAATTAGCATTTTAGGCATCACAGGCTCTTGGTTTTTGAAAATGAAGGGATATATATTGTTATTTATGCTACCTTGTAAGTTTCTTAATTTTGGTGCATGTGTTATTTTGCAGATTAGGAGATCCCAGAATGCATTGTGAATGAGACTGTTGAAAATTTTCATCCATGATGGAGGATTTTGGAGTTCTCTTAAGAGGTTGGACCATTGGGTGTGTAAAAGTAAGGATAATTTTTGGCTTCAATATCTTAAGAAAGGATGACTTTACCCATAGCGTAAGCTAAACTTACAGTATGCAATACTTGGACCGTGGTTACGTTAGGTAATAGAGTACGATTTCTTCCATAAATCCATTGAATACTTAAATACTTATAAATCCACTTAAATTCCTTTGAAATTTGGAGTGAAATGGTGTTTCACTTAATATGAGCTGTAGCCTATATGTTTATGCTTGTTAAAACATTGCTTTGTCAACTTAGCAACATGCTAAGGCAGATTTGCACGTGTCCTACACAGATGTAATCCCAAAATGCATTGTAAAATATTCTCCTTGAAAGGTTAGAAATTTAATTCATAAAAAGGATTATTTTTACCTGATGTTTTTTTTTTGTGAGCAATGTGTATCTATGCTAAGTATTGTGTTGTTAACTTAGCAATATGCTAATATCAAAATGTATTGGAGTCAGTTGAATCTGCTGCTCATATGTGAAATGCTAATTGCATGTGTGGCGAGTTTCCTCCATTTTAAGTGCTAAGATTTCTAACATTTAACATTCTAACAAATTATAGAATTACTTTTTGATAGGAAAGTTTTCAAGGCACAAAGCACATATTAACCAAACCTAAAGATTTTAGGTGAATCCCCATTTACGTGCTCATGCACTATTCTATGCCATTTTGTTGTATTAAAAGGGAGTTGTGTGCGTTTGTGCATTAAATTGTGGACACAGCTTTTCTGAACAAAACACTACCATTGAGTGAAATGTAAATCTATAAATATATAAATAATACATTGACAGTATTTATGTTTTGTCGATGAACTGTCCGATAATGATCCTAACAAAAGTGCTCAAGTCTGCAGTTGCTATGGTTACCTTTGCACTTAAAATGTCTATTTACCTGCAGATGAAAATGAGCTCCGAATAACTTTTGTGGTTCTAAAATGTTAGAAAACCAAGCTGAAAGATAAATAGATGCTTATACATGTACTTTTAAAATCCAGCCCCTTTCTCTGGGGGCTTCAAGCCTCTGTGATCCCTTCTCTTCCTTTCTCCCAATCTCTTTCTCGCGAGCATTTGCTAGAGGTAACAATCTCCTCGCCATTTCGCTGTCTCCCCAGCAGAGAGAAAAAATGCTCCCTGAAACACTCTTTTGTCTGGCAACAAAGTGTGAATTTTTCACTGACAGCTCCAGAGGAGTCTCCAGAGATAATGCGAAGCTTTATGAAGGATGTCCTCGGTTCAAACAGAACACAATAGTAGGAAATCAACCCCTGTGGAAAGATGGTACCTTGGGGAAGAGATAGAGGAGGATAAATGTTGTTCAGGATTAGCTAAAACACTGAGCTTTTTCCAGCTCATGTCTGTCATTATAGGTTCTTCAGTGTGTTATACGCAACCTCACAGGTTACTACAGAAAGGACTTGCCCTCTACACCATTATGCTGTTAATGAGCGTTAAAATGTCGTTTTCCCAGTGGTCCTGCTAGCAGTTAATGAAATATTCTCACGTTTTTCACTACGAAGAGGAAGAGAACTCCCAAATCTCACTGGATCTGAGGCAGAATGCATTTTAGAAACACCTGCTCTGCTTGTGGGAAGAATAACAATGTCCTTGAAAGCACAGTAATCTAATCTGCTCCTTAATAACTCATGTTTTTGCAATCTGTAACATTTATTTTTAGCCACAGGCTGCAGAAAGCATTAGGTATTCGTTTCAAGTATTCATGGCTGCATAGGTGATTTTTCCAGCTCAGGATCGTCAGTAGAGATGAATATGTGAGTGCATGCTGGGATATGTGGATTCTGCTAAGGGCAAAGCTATGTCCGGAAAGGAATATTAGTGAAGTGCTACTATTCAGTATAGACTAGGGCTGCAATAATTTGAAGGAAAATTGATTGCGATTTATTTTTTATTTTTTTGTTTTGTTTTTCAGCTCCAGGTTTGCTGCTCGTGTTAGTAAGGCTGCATGTGTGAATAGAATAGAATAGAATAGAATAGAATAGAATAGAATAGAATAGAATAGTGGGGGTGGAAATGGAAAGTCAAGTCAAATTTGCATGTTGTGCCCTTGAAACATGGCACATATATCAAAAATAGCACAAGTGCTATAATTCTATGCAAATATTGCTGTACCAAACATAGCCTATAAACGAGCATTGGGTTTTTAAAAGCTACATTGACTGAAATGGCCACAGCTGAATAAAACACAACATTCCAGCAATGCTTCTGCAATAAAGTAGCAATGAAGACAGCAGAATCCAATAATTAAAGCACATTCTATAATTATAGGAAAACAATGCAGAAGTCATTTGAGAGAAAATGATTTGTTCCCTTTTCACCGGAAGATAACGGATGTCAACTGCAGTCTATGCTGCCCCTTCATCCAAGAGCTTGAAATGGAAAATGGTGGAGTAGATCATTAACCTTAATGAGATGAGTTAATTGAGCTTAATCACTCAGAGAAAATGAGAGCGAGGGCGAGAGCATGGATGTGAGCCGAGCACTTTCCATTAAACGCAAGCCTTGACTCTATAAAGTGCAAACGCACCATATAGATGTCCGGGTTTATTTGATATATAAATCAGGTTAAAACTTATCTGGCGGAATCAGCTGGACAATTATCACCCCTCTAAACTTCAAAAATAATGTTCGTATTATCTCTATATCTCTGCCATAACTATTTTTATGACGATATAAAGCTTGCAGTATTATTTTAGATGGTGGCTAGCAAATATGTTTTATATAAAGACACTTATGAGATTATGTGTAAAGTTCTTCAAGAGTGATTCAGTCAAGTGTTAACAACTGAAATGAAAACATATTTTTATTATATGTGTGTATATATATATATATATATATATATATATATATTCCCTCAGCTGCTCCACATCTCTGGGTCGTTTTATGCTTATGACTTTTGCTTCTATGGCTTTGGCAGGGAGTTGTGAGAAGGACCAGTGTTAGAAATTAGCTTTACACAATTCGTAAACTCACACAAGTAGGCTATCTCAAAGCATTGTTCATTTCTGTTGATGTAAATTTGCTTATTACCGCTTCACTATAGGACACACCAGGTGCTGGTGACCTCATGATATTTGAGAGCATTGTGTAGAGGTCACAAGGTCCGTGTCAGGCTAATTATGTCAGACAATGATGCATTACAGTGCCCGCACTTTAATATAATGCCTATCTGTGAGTCGTTGTAGATATATGGGACTGTTCGTAATAGAGTGTGTGTATAATGTAATTGATTTTATTCATAAGGTTCAGCTTTGGATGTGGTAGGAGCCTGTTAATAAAAAGCTTTATTGCATGTAAATACATGTTTTATAGTTATCGGGTCTTGTTTTAAAAGATATATAGATCAAGTAACAGATGCCTAAGTCCCATTTGTTACATCCCATCATACAAGTCCCATACCTCTATGAATATAGGCAGATTTTGTGTGTGGATTATCCAATGACCTCTGGCCCAAGAGTAACCCTGTTGGGATTTAGGGGTGAAGCTGAATCTGTTCTAGAGAGGACGATCAACATCTGGTCCATCCCACACATTGGAACTCCGAAGCCCTGACCATGGCAAGGTGAAAATACCATTTAAAGGTGAATCATCAGTTTTTCCTCAGGAACTTATTCTCATTAGAATTGCTCACATGTATCCACCTTTAATCATCACACACACTCCACCTTCTTGGTGAAATTCTGTTTGCTTTGTACGAAATGATATTGCTGAGTGCCTCAGTGTGTTTAATGAAACCAGATGTCTCTGGCTTCGGCAACATAACACTCCATTACAGTAGATATCTCTAGTGGAATGAAAGGTCATATTGGCCTTCCATAATTTCAGCTCAATTTATGCTTTATTTGATGGCTGTTTCTGCAGTAAACCAATTCTAAATAGTCATAACAAGTTTGTCTGCGTCACATAGCTTAAATGTTTAAGTCAGTATCCTAATGCATCTGTACTATATAGTATACCAGATAAGAATTGGTGCATCTCGAATCACAGCTATGTAGAATGTTAGAGGTGCCAATATCACTCTTTGTGGTATTAAATACCCCAGTACACACAAGCCCGTGTATTTTGGAAGAGGTGGACTTTGTAAGATGCTATTGAAGCAAAGAACTCAAGTGTAAAAAAAAAAGGTTTTGCTTGCAGTGATGCCTTAAATACAGCATGTTTTAACTTAAAGTGCCCAAATGCTTTTTTAAAGGCTCCAAGTTTTGTATCTGAGTTTACAACAGGTTTACATTTTAATAACTTATATTTTCCTAGACCATATTTTTTCAATGATTCTCAAACGACTCAATGGATAAATCTAAATCTCTCCTTTCCTCAAGCTTACACTGATTGGTCTGCCGTTTACAGCGCATGTTCAATTCCTTTCATTTAAAATACAATGTATGAATTGGTATATGGGTAATTCTAGTTATTGTTATCAATGCTAATTATCTGATTACATTAGCAGCACTGCCATTTCCTTCCCATTTTATGTTATTGTAGGACTTTAGGCTCAGTGTGGTCTCAGGCATGTGAATGGATTTCCTATCAGTTAGCCTAATTGTTAATATTTTTGTGGTTAAAGCAGTACTTCATTCAGGAGATACACCATTAGTTGCAAGTTTGTTGTCTGTTCTCAGGAGGAAATCCAGACAGCTTCTTAGTGAAGACTAGCAGTCAGACTAACCATGTTGGAGGAGCTGTATTGAAAAGCAATGGCTTTCGGTCCAAGATTATTTGCTACTGATCCTTGGGTTCACTTTGAGTTTGTTGTGATCTATCTATCTATCTATCTATCTATCTATCTATCTATCTATCTATCTATCTATCTATCTATCTATCTATCTATCTATCTATCTATCTATCTATCTATCTATCTATCTATCTGTCTATCTGTCTATCTGTCTGTCTGTCTGTCTGTCTGTCTGTCGATCTATCGTTCTATCTATCTATCTATCTATCTATCTATCTATCTATCTATCTATCTATCTATCTATCTATCTATCTATCTATCTATCTATCTATCTATCTATCTATCTATCTATCTATCTATCTATCTATCTATCTATCTATCTATCTATCTATCTATCTATCTATCTAAACCCACTATGTACTTTGTTCTTTAGTCTGTATTTTTAGCAATTGATTTATCCAAGAGATCCACTGCTTTTCCAGCAGATAATCAGTGGTCAATGCTTGTTGGAAAATAACCCCAAATTACAGCGATACCAGCAGTGTTCACAATCAAACACACCACGGGCCGGCGGTCCAAAGACACTTGCTCATCTTCAAAGAACTGCAAGATGCTAATGCTTATGCGAATCGTTTGATTTTGACCAACTTTGTTGACCACATCAAAGTCATGATTCTAGATGACCTTTCAGTAAAAAAGAAAATTGTATCTGTGCTTTTTGTGTGCGCTCGGTGGGTGGATACATGTGTCCGTGTGTATTTGTGGGTTTCAGAGAAATCCAATTTTAGATAATGGAAACAGTAATTGAAATTTATTCTGCCACTGCAATTCGGACCTCCGTAATTTATCAAGCCTTCCGTAATGGATGCTGCTATGCTGTTAGCAAATGTGTCAAGTTAAAATTGCACCGGAAAAAAGTAACAATATTAAACATGCTTAGGCCCTTATACCCTCCTGCCTGTTTTTATTTGATGTGTGGTGCAATTATCGCCTTTAATGAAAGAAAGAGGTCTCTGTCATTTGCCATAATCACAATCTTTCTTATTAAAGCAGCTATATATCTGTTAACATCACTGGAGATCCTTCTTCCTGAGAGTGTAATATTTTAATTAGGAGATCTCTGAGATGTTTTCCTTCCATCTTTTAGTAATATTGGCACTCTGTGAGAAGTCATAAAAGTTGATCTGCAGCAAGACTATAGTGACAGCGACCTTCGATAACAGACACCCAGACACACACATGCACACAAATGGAGGCATTATCACCAAAGCTGAAAATTAAATTTAAAAGCCCAGAGCCTTTTTTAGTTTTATCATGTGCGACAGCCTTTGCGGTGTTGAAGCGGTCAGCTGAGACAAACTACTCAAGCAGACAAGAAGCAATGCCAAAACCAAGCCACAAATTAAGGGATAAAGTAATTTATATTCAGATTTCAGTGTTTTAAATTGTCCATATTCATTTCTTTCTTTCTTTCTTTCTTTCTTTCTTTCTTTCTTTCTTTCTTTCTTTCTTTCTTTCTTTCTTTCTTTCTTTCTTTCTTTCTTTCTTTCTTTCTTTCTTTCTTTCTTTCTTTCTTTAACATTTAAAATGTGGACCTTTTTTAATGTAATTTCCCCCCATTTTTTATTACATTTTTTTTTAGTTACGATCCTCATGCTTAAACATGCAACAGTAAATATGTAAAATATTCTTGGTAACACATGGCCAGACTGTGGTTATGTCACTCACATGTTGGTTGTGGTAATTGATAAATGAGGGCTGTGTTTGTTACTGACATCTGGCTTGCTTGGCCTTTCTCCCCTTGCTAGCTCAACCTTCACGGCCCTGAAATAGCCAATTACTGCAGCTGCTATTGGACGTAACAGACCAATGAGCAAATGGCTGTCCTGGGACCAAATCGAGGGGGTGGGCTGCAGGTGCACAACATCCCATGTACAGTTGAGGCCGAAGCACCTGATCCCACAATTCTTTGTTCCATTACATATGTCATTCCCAGATCAGTGAGGTTGATGGGCGTCTCACTGACCGCCTCTGACCCTGGGACTTATGGTCTGTGAGGTCTTCAGCTATGTTATAAATCAGGTTTTAATTAGACTTAAAGTATAGGAAGGCTTCTAATGCTCTCATAAGGCAGTAGACTGAGTCAAATGAGCCTTATGGTGAGAGTAAATGATGAAATGGAGTTACTGCATTGTGCATTGATACTGTCATTTAGAATTATCTTTCTTAAAATATAGGTGAAAACTAAATGGCATAATTTCAAGAAGTAGGGCACTTGGCCCTAAAAAAAAGTTGTCACTTTTTGAAGGTTTGCAAAAACGTTTTGTGCCTGGCCCTTTAAATGTAAATGAGCTTCTGCAGAGGGCGTGGTTTCAAGACCTTGCATGTGTTAGCACCTGTGATTACCTCATGGAGACACACTAAAATGACAGAAAATGTTCTCCCTTACCTTTAATGTTAAAATGGAGTCAGTCAAAGATGGAGAGACTCAAGAAGAAGTGACAACGTGTAGAATGAAACAGGACGTCTCTGAATGGTCAGTTGATGCATTTTTTGTTGCTGACGTGGTGTTAACTATCTTCAATTGGGATATTCTGTCATGTAATCTATATCACTCATATAGGAAATGTCGTGTAGTCCCTACCAGCCATTTGTTGTAGCCCTTTTCTTCAAAAGCAAATATCTTCCTTTGTTTTGAACTTTGAGCGTTGTAACTTTGATACTGTTGTTTATGCTCAAACAGCAACATTTCAAACTAACTAAAGTTAGAAAAGTGAAATCATACTTTACCACACCTTTAAATATTTTTATTATTATATTTATTATTATCTCTTGTTCTATAGGTATTATTCTACAAGTTATTTTCCTTTCAAAATAAATATGATGATGATGCTTGTTATTTTGAAAGGAAGTGAACCTGTAACAAACAATTTTACCTTTTTACATTTTTATGTCAATTAGTCTTGTTTGTTGTTTTACATTTGACAAATATATTAATTCCTCTTTTGATAAAAAGGTGACTATAGATATTTAGACGATCTAAGAAGGATAACTAAACTAGTTTTAATTCTCATAATCTTAAAAAATCTGAAAATCTTGAAGGTATTTGAAGGACGTTAAGGCAAAACACCACTAAGCCGCCTACCGCATTTACTTTATCAGTTGCAGAATGGTTTTGCAGTATGCTGTGCATGAATGGGCACGGTTCTTTAGATCAAAAGTCTGTTGAACCAGAGTCCCGCGATACGTGTCTGCACTGAGCCGTGTGATAACACATAGGCCTACCTGACAGCTTTTGTGAGGTTTCATGCCTTTTTGTCCTCCAGGGTGATTGCTTGCCATCTGTAACTCTTCTGAAGGTCTTTAGAGTAAGAGCCTTGAATACAGTGAGTGAATAGATGGTTCAACATGAACTCGATGGGTCATGAGTGATTCAGAGGCAGTCAGTGGTGGGATAAATGTTATTTAAGCTATTGAGCAAGATTTTCTCACACTTTCTATGTGTTATCGGGGTCATGCCTGCTTGGAAGTGCTACAAAAAGCATCAGAGGACTTCTTCCTGTCTAATTAGGTCGTTTTTGGAATCAATAAGCGGCAAAATGAACTAAAGAATAAGACCAAGGACGATATTACTAAAGATAACTATATTAGCGTCCACACCATTGTGAAATGGTCCACGCTTGAAAGTGATTCTAATGATATTGTTCCTCTGTGCCATTATTGTAGCTGTGGTGTCGACTTATTTCGATTTTGAACTATATTTTTATTGTTTTCGTTATAGTGATCGACCTTGGTGTGAATGGGCCTTAATATGAGTACGAAGAGACTGTCAGACCATTTAGGGTCATTTCACAACTAAATGATACAAATATTTTGATTATATCCCTGTATGAATGCATGTATGTATGTGTGCATGCATTTATATGTATGTGTGTATGTATGTATGTTTATGATATAAAGTCACTGGACATTGTAGTTTTCTTTTGATGGTGATCTTTTTCTTTGAATGTGATGTATTATATGGAACGTATAACAAGAGCAGATGCACACACACTCGCTGTTAAGGGGATTGTTGCCAATAGCACGTGCACAATGACATCTGTCTCGACGACGATAAAACGAGGAGCAATCACTACCTCAGAGATAAAACAACTGTCACTTACAGCCTTTATTCTGCTGTCTCTGGATCAGTCAACCTCTATACGTGCTTTTAGAAGGATAAAAGCTATTCCTTTCATCAAGCGCTCCGTCCATCCATGGCATGTGAAGATGTGGCCGTATAAGCATATGTCATCTGTCAGGCCTGTTTTAAATAAACGCATTCATGCCTTACGCAGCGACAGCACTCGCAGGAACGCGAGGAGCACCGTTGCAGCTCCAAAACCCATTTCTGAGATAAATCTCACCTCTCCACCTCTCTGTCACCAACTCCGTCATACAGCAGGGTTGCTATGACAACCGCAACAAGGCTGGGGGAACAATTTTGAAGAGCGAGAGAGAAAGAAAATCATAACAGCCTGCACTCCATCAAGTGGATTTCCATGCATGCATCTTTGCTAGGCCCTTCTCAAATATCAATTTTCAACTCTGGAGATGGGTTCGCTATAGTAGGCCGTTGCTTGAGGAATTCTGTTTATTTTACAAGGTCCTTAGCTAGACTTCACATCCGTTCAGGTTGAGGGCTTTTGGACTGGTGATAAAGATGTTTTGTTTTATGGTGCGTTTGTTGCTTTTCCAATAAAATGTTTACTGTCGCACTTTACCCACCATAGTATTTGCGAATCTCAGTTGTAAAGTGCACGGTTGATTCTCGAAAATCTGTTGAGTTGTAATATTTGATATCCGAAGAAGGTTGTAAATTTTAATGTTAAGTGATTCCCGAAAAGCATTTGCATTTTTCCGTAGCTTTAAAATATTAAGCTCTCCTTTTTCAAGTCCTGTAATTTTACTGTTTTTAAATTATGTTTTTTTTTTTCACTCCTATTTTGAGTCTGGGGCTTTCATGTGGTTATCTTTAAATGAGGAATAATTCCCCAGGGCCACATTCGCTTTCCCCTCCGGCTCTTTCCTTTTGCTGCCATTGTTTGCAGCACAAAAAACATTTCAATAGGTTCTTTCTCTGCAGAAGTGTCTAGTTTTATTGAATGATTTTGTGTGCGTTCCCTAAGGTTAAGTGTGTGTGTGTGTGTGTGTGTGTGTGTTCAGTGAGGCTGTGGATGGGCCTGTAAGCTGATAGTGTCTGATAGTGTAGCTGATAGTACCATACTATTAGCATATTGAAGAAGGGCGTGAGCTCAAACCTCAGGTCAAGCTCCATTCAATGTCCCAGCCGTATTGCTAGTTCTTTAAACTGCTTTCTTTCTTTCTTTCTTATATTGAATATAAATTGTATTTTCATATTTTTGACCATGGGCTTTTTGTGCAATAGGCAGTGAAACATTTCCTCGACACAAGGACATTTTCTTGGCACACTTTGAGGCCCTTTGTACCAATTGAGCATTGTTTAAACACCACAGCCTACCTGAGTATTGTTGTCCATTCCTTTATGACCATAGTGTTCCCATCTTCTGGCTACTTCCAACAGGATGATACAACACATTCTCATCCTTTGGCATCATATACAGTAGGTGACGCCATACGTCGAAATACTATGCACATGGCACCTTTTAGCGTCAATATAACATGCACCGTTATGGGTAGATTTAGGTCTGGAGTAGGGTCTGCATCTCATATTAATGCTAAAGTATGCCAGTCACCTGTATGACGCCTTGGGTTTTGTGTCTCATATTGACGCTAAAGGGTGCCATGTGCGTAGTATTTCGATGAAATGTCATATGGCGCCACCTATATGGATGAGAATGGGCTCAATGATACAGAATGTTAAATCTTGTTAAATCCATTCTATGAAGAGCGAGGGATCTAGGATGGTACTAGCATCTTTTTTCTAAATGTATTTCATTTGTACTGTATAATATTTATTTATTTGTGTTGGACATATATAATCACTTGCTATTTGTTTTATTCTAATATTTTTGAACATGGAAATTTTAATTCTGAGCAATCTAGTGCCAATGGGATGCACTTCAACATATTTTGTCATTAATGACGCAAAAAAAGTGTAAAACTAGGGTCAAAACTAGCTTTGTATTGACCATACAAGGAGGAGTGCTAACCATAACCATGTTACATGCTCCTCGACAATTACTGTGGCCCATGATGGCTGTAAAATTGGATCACAAATGTGTCACATAGGTCATAGTATCATTTAGATGCTACTTCGCCCTGGGGAACAAGGCCAGTAAAAGTTTTATTGGGCTGTTTACTGCAGCAATGGGCCGTCTGATAGTATAGAGCGGTGTGTTTGTATTTGTTTAAATTGGACGTATAGATCTGTTTTAGCCTGAATCCGAAGCCCTCGTTCCATCCGGAATGTTATGTAAGGTATTGATCGGTCCCCTGCTAGCTGGCTGGTCCCAGAGAAAGCGTTTCGAATGAATTTAGTGAGCACTACAGCTTCTGACCAGACCTGAGCTCTTAAAATCCACCACATCCAGCTTAATGCACCTCCTACTGTTTTACTTTCTCTCAGGAGAAGTGCCACACGCCACTTCAAGCCCCTGCTGACTCTGCATATTGTCGCCTTCTGCTTACCTTCAACATAAAGGCCTCTTTTGTATGCAAATCCTCGATGTGATAAAGTTTAGCTTTTAGGGGCAAGCTTATGTGTTTGAGCTTATACGGCTGAGTTGTGGATAAAAGAGTGTCCAGGGAGGAAGGAAGAGACAATGGAAGTGTCGTCTTATCGTAGGAACAGACGCGCACCACCCGGCCAGTGAGGAGGAAGAGGAGATCACGACCAGCTGGAATAAACGGAAGTACACATGAATATCTGAATATCTCCTCTAAACCCAGAGAGGGGTTTGCTGGAGTGTGACAAATCTGACCCCAAGCCTCAAGCTCTCTCTGTTGGGTTGGCTTAGATTAGGCTGTTTTGGCTTTTAACCACACCTCCGATAAATATCAGATTCACTGCGCTGGACTCACAGATGGAAGAAAGAGTTGAGAGGAAGATTAGGAAAGAGAGAGAAACAATGTCCTGTTTGTTTACTTGAGTTGTAGCTTCTGTCCATCATTTGATCTATCATGCATAACAGTAATCAAGTTATAAGCTATGGCCTTATTGGGGAACAGCTGGTGTAGACATATGTTTGCTTAGCTATCTATATGAAGATATGCCATATTACATATTGTATCATGGCCTATAATTTTTCAATATTATTATTAATATTATTGCTTAACATGTTCTGGTCATTTCATATATATATATATATATATATATATATATAGTATATATATATCAATCTTGTGGAAAAAAAAATATATATATATATAATTTTTTTTTTCATGAGATTGATTCACAATCGCTCTGCGTAGGAAGTGTGAAGAGGCTCATTTAAGACAATAAATGTGGGGCAAAGGTGAAGCAACAGCAGACAGCTGGCCAAGAGCAACCCGACACCAAGCGGACGTTCAACTAATCAGGAGAGGGAGACAGAGATGAGTTTAAAGAGACTAGAGAGAAAAGGATGGAGTCAGACACAGGATGGCATTAGTTTACGGTAGCCCTGCTGTTGAAATGAAACCGAATAGTAATCTCAGCCATGGCGAGCAGTTTTATTTCAGTTCTTAATGGCAGACATCTCACGTTTGGCACAGATGCTGTTTGGCTGTAAAGGGGCCCTCCAGTGCTGTTTCCAATCCGACCACCTGAGAGTGGAAGCCGGAGGGGGCACCAGGGAAGCCCCATAATGATTTTATGAGGAGTGGTCTATTGAGTTAAAGCATCAGAGATGGAATAGGGCTCCAGCAGTGTGTGTGTATGTGTTTATCTTGGGGGGTTATCGTGCCCTAGGGCCACTACTGGGGCGGTCCATGAGAGCAGCTAGGTTATGTCTGAATGTGTGTGGGAATGGGACGGTCTGTGAAGATGCAGATGAGTTTCAATTTGTCTGTCCACTGTATCGTGACAGGACCTGGGGCTCTTTTGCACCATTTGCCGTAGGACACACACACACACTGTCAGTTTTTTTTCTTTCAGAAATCACATTTATTTTATTTTTTTGCTCCAAATGTTGATGGATTGCAATGGTTGGCCTTGCTGTTTAAAACTTTTAAAACACTATTCAGAAACTTGTCTATGCTTTTGTACAAACTGAATTAATTCCATTTTTAGCACACTGACACGATTCATGATCTCTTTTTTATTTTGAGGTAGTAGAAAATTAACATTACCCAATCTAATCACTAAACTAAGCACTTGCTATATGGCTTTGTATCTTTTAGCAAGTGCAAGCTGTAGCTAAAACTATAACTCACTGAATTTAAATCAGAGACCAGCTAAACAAAAGAAACTACATAAAAAAGTATATATATTACTTTGTTTTTATTATTTACAATGTGTTTAGGGAAAAATTGACATATTGAACTCTAGATAGTATGCATTGGGTCTAAAAGTCTGAGACAACTACAATACAAACATCTGGCTGATCTAGTTTTAAATTTCAGTATCTTGAATCCCATCTTTGTGGTTGTCTGAGACTTTTGCACCCTATAATATTAATGTTTCATAAGTTTATATTGCACATTGTTGTAACAGATAGTCTTGGGTTTTTTGATATTTATTGCATTCGTCCAAAACTCTTGCATTTTCAACATCATCGCTCTTTGAAACATCTCTATTTGGAGTGTTTTCACGTTTCTTTCTCTCAACCTGGGCTCTAACAACAGCTATACTGGTGTTTTTGCTCCAATTAATGATTCATAGGTTTAAATAATTGATGTTTTTTGGGCATTGAGATACACGGCACATTAGCCCTCAGTCATGCTGATATCTCCATTCAAACACCACCTGCTCAGGATGCATCATTTTAGTCTGTGTTTTCCAGTATATGTACGGTGTGAACAGTCATCTAAAGGTGTTCACATACAGTACGTCAACACTTGAGGGTCTCAAATAGCCCTTAAATAATATATGTCAATTACGTAATGCAGTATTGTTTACATAATGATTCCTGATAATAGGTAAAGACCATCCAGTAGATATTTGTGATGTGATTAATGGCTCTAGACTATAATTAACTTCATTTATTTATAATTTTAACACATGGGACTTTAATGAACAACTTGTATCATGCTCGAAGGAATGGTGATGTCTGCTGGATTTTGTATATCAAAACTGATGACTCGTCTTAACTGTGTGAATGACACTGAAGGGTGTTTCACATCATCCCCTGCCCTTGCTTGCAAAAGAACAGAAGTGCAATTCTCAAGGTGCCTGGACGGTATACATGAAAGATCACACACCTCTGCTGTCTTATGCGTAGATAAAACGAGAGTAGAGGTATGAATGCTAATCCTAACCAATTGACAGGCATTGCTTTAGCTGTATTTGCCAACTCAGACATACTATTAAGCAGTATCACGAATTTCAGACACCCAATAGATACGTGTGGTCACCTTTTTGTAGCATCTCTAGGCACTTCTATCTTATGATGTCACCTTTTGGGGTCATCTTCAGTGACCCATGGTGTCACCAGCTGATGTTATCTGCTACAGCGCTTTCTGATCCCTGCAGATGACCTTTCCCTCCATGGTGAATATGGATTAGAACTTTGAATTAGAGTGAAAAGGGATAGGATAGAATAGAATGAAATGGCATTGAATTAAATGGAATGGGATTAAATGGAAAAGAAACCCTTTGATGGTTAATGGTTCTGTTTAATATTGATTCATTACCAGTAGTAGGTGATGTTTTGTGATTGAGTAAACATGTTTTTAAAGAGTTTACCTTTCAAACAATACTATAGTCATTTGTGTTGTTGCTAATTCTATTAGTACACTCTAAAAAATGCTGGGTTGTTTCAACCCAAATTCGGGTCAAATATCTACAAACCCAAATGTTGGGTTAAAAATGTAGCCTAATTAAAAATTTACAGTAATTTTTAATTACATTTTTAACCCAACATTTGGGTTTGTCCATATTTGACCCGAATTTGGGTTGAACCAACCCAGCATTTTTTTAGAGTGTAGTAGTTGTTGTGATTATTTGTTTATTTCATTGTTAAATATTGATTTCTTAATAATATCTTGATCAATCATCTCCGATTACAATAGTCGGGAGCCTCTTAAATTCTTTCCTCTCCAGCGTTTTCAAAAGAAGTTGCCAGTCAGCCAGCGCCAGCATTTTTTAACAGAACGTACATGGCCTCCAGAATATTTTGTTGCATGAATATTTGAACATGCAATATATCAAAAGAATAGAGCTGCTGCTTAAAAAAAACTTTATTCTAACTTCATGCATTATTTTTTTTATCAACACTAGAATGTGGGTGAGTTTCATTACAAAGCAACATTTTGAACAATAAGCTGAGAAAGTTGTGTGTGTGTGTTTTAAGACTACAACATGCATAAGCAATGCTTTTCTCGCTTGTTTCTGCTTCTTTTTTGCCTGTTTTGATCTGGAGATTCTGTTCTCTTTCGGAAGATGTGTATTATCATAAAATTACTTCAATGGCAGGAGAAGCGGTGTCTCATAAATGATGGAAAATTCTGTCAATGGCAAGAAAAGGGAGTTTGTAACCTTCCAGAATTCAGTATCTCCAGGAGGATTGTTGAGGGATGTATTTGGAAGAGAGAAACTCCTATTGGGACAAAGTTGGCTCAGATTCTTTCCAAACCCACTGAGTGAAATTAAAGCTCTGCAAATCGGATTATTCCTTCCCAAGAGAGCAGTCTCGCAGCCAGTGGACTGCCTCTATGGTATACTGTTATCACTGTGTGTCTCTCTCTTTTACTCTCTCTGTGAATCTGGAAACTAATTTGACGACAATCAATAGAGGTCTGCGTCTCTTCCTGTTTCTTTTGCATATTTACTGGACCATTGTCTTTCAACATAAATCTAATTTACTAAACACTGACGTGTGGGTAAATACAGCAGGACCATAATCACCATAGAGTATGAGTTTCAGATGTCCCCCTGCAATAGTCAGAACAGTGGTCATCCAATGAGGGTTTTTCAGTTGTTGATTTCTTGCCCCTGTCCAGGTCAACCGATAGTATAGTTTAAAATGTCAGTGTTGATATTGAGAGCAGGGTGGCTGGTGGCCACAATATTGGCAATTTAGGTTCAGAATAACCCAACCAGTTTGTCTAGCACCAATCAATGTTCATGACAAACTATTCTGTGGGATATATACGGTTTTCGGGTCCAACTTGAGCAAGTCCTGATACTTTTTTTAAATGGATGGTTGTTTTGCTCTCTGTCGTTTTGCTTTGTTTTCCAATGTGATTCATGAACACATTGAAAGTTCATTACAACAACCACTGGGGAGGCAAATTACAGCCAATGGTTGCAGGCAGATAAAAGGTGGCCAAATTTGGAACACAAAGCGATATACACTAATGAGTGGTGATGTTTTGGACCAATGGTATTTCACATTCGGAAAGGGTGAGCCACAGAGCAGCTGGTTAAAACTCTGATTTACATAAAATACATCATTTTTTCTGTTATTGCAATATTGCATCATGTCTGGATTGGACTCAGTGTTCACAAAATGGCTGAAATCCCTTTAGACAACAATAATTCACACTTGACTGAAAATATTGAAAACAGATAGTACTCATTCTCCATTCATAAGTCAGATCTCTTTTTTTGAAATACTGCATACTCTATAATGACTATAAAAAAAACAACAACAATCAATAAAGTAGGATTACTTGAATGTGAGATGTAGTTGGTTGTTTAGTTGGTGGTCATTTAATGCCTTGTGATAAATACCCAGTTAACACAGCCACAGCACCTTCTACTCTTCATCTTTTAATGAATATCCAACAGATACTCATTATTATTCATGAGCTAAAGTAGGTGTAGTCATGTGCACTGAGCTTTAGATAGAGAGAGAGTGAGAGAGGAACCCAGAGAGAGATGGACGAGTGAGAAAAGGGGGGTGTGTCTCTATGAAGAGGGGTTTAGTACAGCGTGTGTGGATGACTGCTAGTCAGCTAGTGTGGATGAGAGAGACACAAGGAGATCGAGGGGGTACGATGCATGCACACACACAGTCATTTACAAGGAATTCTGCTACATCAGGCAGCCTGGTCAATGCGTGATTTTTACACAAAGAAGAACGGGTGAAAGATACCCACTGATGAAAGACGTTACTCAACATTTGAGGGAAATCCCCAGGGTGCCTGTTTGCGTGCACTACTGCCAGAGATCTGTTGGGGGACCCGCGACGGCAAGATGGGCTGTAACTTGTGCACACTGCAGAAGAGAGAGGAGCACTACAAGCTGCTTTACGAGATTGCCCAGGTAAATCGACTTGTTTAACCTACTCTGGAATACCCTGAGACCCTTGTGAAGTTGAGTTATAACCTTTTTGACCAAGTTTTGACCTTCTCTAGACATTTCTTTACAATCTTTTCTCTGCAACTTATTCAGATTCAGAATGGATCGTTTATTTAGACTCATTTACCCAAAGCATCTTGAGAATAACGCATGTAGGGCCAGTTGTTTCAAGACAGGACACTACAAGTACTCCTACAAGTATTGGAAGGGGAAACATTTTGTTTTAAAGTTTTATAATTGGCCTTTTTGCCCTAATTTGATTACAACAATCAGGGAGTGGATAGAAAGCGAAGTGGAAGAGATTGAGGTGGGCGGGAATGGAAAGGACCACAAGTCGGGATTCAAACTCTGGTTGCCCAAAGATACATGTTGGAATGATTGCCCATGAGTCTTCAAACTCTCAGTTTTAAAAGTGTCTTCTAAGACATTTAGTTTTTATTCTAGCAGTTGTCCCATTTCATGGATCTGTCTTGTGGGAAGAGTTCTTTAGGAGAACTCTTTGTTGTGTGTGATGAATCCCCAACTGGATTGGGGACTTACCTGGAAGCATTTGTCAGGGATCAAAGCTAGTTTTGCAGCACACACCCTTTACAACTGTGCTACTATTATTGTTAATTTGGCTACAACTGTTGTACAAGATGCTTGCAGGTAGGAGGATGAGAATTTGGGGATTGCACCCACTGGTGAAACTTGTCTTTACTGTATGTAGCTGCAAGAAGGAAGCAAGCCTGGACTGGATTCCAGAATTGGATAAAGACCATTTCATTGTATCATATTATATTATATTATTATATCACTGTATTTCCAAACCTTTAGTTGGCACCCATTGGACCTCGGCAACAGAATACACAATAGCACAATATTCAATGCTATAATGGAAAACGTTTTGCTTAAGGTTAATGCTGGTCTGAGACTGGCTCAACCCCTGGCTCTGCTCCTCTCTGAGTTGAAAATTACCCATGTTCCAGTGCTGCGCAGGAGGTCAAAGTCCCCGCTCCTTCCTGAGCATCAAGCGTGCAAAATAATATTTTCATGATACTCTTATCTCCACCTCATTAAGCTGTTGTACCAAATGTCTTTGGTCACTAATTAGATATTTGAACGTGCCTTTTGTCTGTGTGGATGCCAATCTAGGAGATTATCCCTGTCGGTGGCTGAACTGAGGTAAAAGAAGTTTGATCTCTACCGGTTCAAAACAGTGGGCTTGTGTTTAGAGTGACTTGCATAGACTTCTTGCTGTCAGCAGTGCTTCTACTTCTTGCGTTTTTCCAGTGGCGTGCTGCTGCTTTAACACCCTAGACGTTTGACACCCTAGATATTGTATGTATGTGTCTGGTGGGTTACGGTTTGCTTTTTTTCTTGACATGAGAGGACTTTTTATATGTCACATGTTGGTCCCTTTGGTGTTTTAGCAGCCGAATGCAACTCTCGATATAAGAAAAACAGGGAAAGGGAAGAGAAAGAAATAGTGTCTCCAGGAAGGATGAAGGTACTAAGGAATTTTGAAAGGAAATGGAAATCTGGATCTACTCTCCGTGGAGTAAATTCCCAAGCTGAAACGAAAGTGTGTCAAGGAAGTGTTGCCTCAGATGTTTCCTTTTCTGGTATTCAGCAATTTACATTTTTGGGCTTTTATGTTCGCAAGAAGAAATCAAAGAAGATGTTGCACCGTGTTACTCTTGAAGTCACAACAACAAGCAGACATGAATAAACACAAACACACGCCTACAATGCAATTTCACGCCCCTTGACAATTTTGACACTATTCTTGGCAGCACAGGCTCTTTAGCCCCGGTGGTCTGTGAGATTTATGAGTTTAGTGTGAGTGTTCGCCCCTCAACGGGCTCACCATGGAAATGTATTCTTCTTTCTTTGTTAGCCACATTACAATGACATCCCGTACTCTCTCTCCCTTGCTCTTTCTTACTCTCGGCCTCATAGGACTTAGCTGTGTGTTTGTGTTCCGTCAGGAAGATCGGGTTTGGGATTGTAAGATATGAGGTATTTCACCTGAATTTGGCTTGCAGATCTGACTCTCTGTGATTGGCTGCTGTTTATCCATCATGATGTAAAATGTGATGTCATTTAAAGTCTTATTATAGATGACATGATTTGTGGGTGATATCAACACTAAATTATATTGGGTAACCTTTCAAAATGACAGCTTTTGCGTGGAAAAGGTGTTATTTTCTGCAGTGCTGTAAAAAACAAGACTGCAAATACCCATGAGACAATTGGGTATACTGTAGGTTACATTATGGCAGATTTTTATTAATAAACAGTTGCTGGGAAAAGGTATTTGAACCCTTGATGTGACATGGATTTCTCCATAAAATTGCTGTAAAATAATAAATGTCCTTATTGAACAAATTGTATAATTTACAGTGAAAAAATGTGAATTGATATTCCCTGCGTGACACTTCACATTTTATGTATTTTTGTTGAAATAACTATTATTTCTTTATTTATTTTTTTAAAATTAATATATTTAAAATATTTTATTATATAACACAATAAATGGTCTTACTCAATTTAATGAGTTTTAAGAGTTTCAGCATTTTCTTCATCAGCATTAAATCCAAAATAGGGAGAAAAGTTCAACAAACTTAATGTTGTTAACAAATGGTAACTTTGATTTTACTTAAGTATTTTTTCTCATGCTAAGACTTGATCTACTGCTGGGCTAAATTAGCAAGGTGCAAAATTCAGTCAACTATTAAAAGAAAAAAAGGATTTGTTAATGTATTTATTTCCTCAGTAATCTCTAAAACTCTAAATTCAGCTAAAATGCTGAGGCTCAGTACGTTTTACGGCCATGGTCAGGAGCCCGTATAGGGACAGATGCTCTGTAATTTCCAGTCTGTGGATCAGCATGGGAGGAGACACACCTCCCACTCACTCACTCACTAAATCACTCATTCACTCACACATTCGTTTTTAGCATCTAATCCAACAGATTCAAAGATATAATATTTATTGGAAGAAATCTCACCCTTAGCTTTCATTTGCATGGGCCAAATTGAGATTTATTTGCAATTCACTTTGTTCTAATAGATCTATTCCAAACTCTCGATTAAATTAAAATTAGATTTTTAATTTACATGAAAGAGCTGGCACTAGTTTACCTCCGCACCCCCTGGCTATCGAGGGTCAGATGAAGTGTCGGTCCCGAGAGCGCTAACAGCCATATGGATCTGTGCGAGTGAATTGGGCAGTCAGTGTATCACAGCCTTCAAGTTTAATGGGTCTCCAGATGGAGGACAACCTTTAGAGAGACTTGCCAAAAGGAACTGGCTTTTGTGAAGAGTGTTAGATTGAGTTTCGAGTGTGTATGTGCGTAAGGATGCTTCACACTCCTGCCTGAACCGAGGTCTCTCTTATTGGCATCGTCATTGTTGGGCCACGTCCTCTGTCTCTCCCTCTCAAAACACTCTCATCCATCTTACTGTCCCGGAGCCTTTCTCTGAATGATGCTCCTCGCTGATGAAACGCGATGGGTGTGGAGCGAAAGAAGGCAAAGACAGAGAAACATGTAGTTTTGATTGATCTTGTGAGCGTGTTGGATGATAAGCCTGTCAGATAGTACAGGCCCTGGGGTGATCATATCACCAGATCCTGCCAACCAGATCCAGCCCAGGCGAAGCGTGTGTGGATGTGTGTGTGCATTTCATGGAAATCCCATTTAAAACCCATATCATTCGTTTTGGCTCCAGCATGCATGGAATGATTGCATAATTATTGCTAAAAATAGACATTGTGCTCTTAGTGGTCCAGGTGATTTTCTGCCTTTGTGAAATAACAGATGCTGAGTTCATATTTTAATTCTGATCTGGAAAGAGAGCAAATGACCTCATCTAAACCTCTGTCTCATATCATTTACACAGCCACTGATCTTCCTTACCAGATGCACCGTATTACCCTGTGTGTATGGTTTCACGTTTACTACATACCTTTTTTTTACACTTCATGTGAATATACTGTGTACAAGGTAATCTCAAATTTCAAAAGCACACATGAATGGATGTATGATAGTTCATTACAGGGATGCGTTACACTGTTTATCGGCCAACATATCGGTATCGTCCGATACTGTATATGTTCATTCTTCTCGTTAACAGCGTGATAAGAAAATTCACGACCAATTCCTACGAGTGATTAAAAAGTGGCTAATTCGAACTAATTCATACGACCTCACTCGTACGAATTTGTACGATTTGTCTAAACCCACGTGCTGGTTAGGTTTAGGGGCGGGGTCAGCGGTAGGTCATTCGTACGAATTCATACGAATTGGCCAATTCGTAAAATATGTATGATTTGCAAAAATCGTACGAGTGAGGTCGTACGAATTGTTACGAATTAGTCACCTCGTAAAATTCATTCGAATTCCCGTGGGATCGGGTTGAGATGGGTAGCCTACTGTTCACCATGATGGTTTTGAATTGCTTGAAATATGATTGAATCACTTCAAAAAGGAAATCGCAGTACAACGTGTGCAGCGCAAGTTTGTCATATAGGGTAACTAATTGGGTGCTTGGGACGTTTAATGGTGAAACTTTTGTTTCTATAATTAGGGTCTCAAAATTTGTCAAAGATTTAGATTCATCAGCCTATGGTCATTATAATGTTATGACGCCTAAATTCACTTGTAGTTTTAGTGCTACATAGTTCACTAGTATAGCATAAAATGTTAATATTGTCTATTTATCGGTTATAGACATTAACTAAAACATATCGGTTTATTGGTATCGGGCACAATTTTAATATATTGGTTGCACTCATTTATTTATTATTCATTACTCAAGTAATTTTAGAAGTTGTGTAGCATTTACTACAAAAAGAAGTCCCAACAGAGTCATTGTTTTTGTTGTTACTGTCTCTACTGCTCAGTTGATTGAGTTTCATTACACTTTTATCTGATCTGCTTCCTTTATGACTGCCTCAAGTGAAATTATGAGGTGACCTTTTCTTTTTTGTGTTATTTCATTTTAAAAAGTGCAGGCTTGACCTTTACATACGTATAGCAAACCCACACGAACAGCCAGACTCTCTGATTGAAAGTCTTGACTATCTGCCCCTCTTTCTGCTCTCAATTTTTTACATATACAGCATATGTATATATATATATATACACACACACCACCTGTGGCCGCGCTTGCTATGCTAAAATCTACCTTGCATCAGCCATTCTGGAGGATATTTCATAGGGTTTAACTCACAACTCCATTTTTTAAACACTATTTTTTCCTTCATGCACTTTTTGGTTGCATTTATGAGAAATTTATTATCTGCGTTTACATCATTTTTCCCTCTCAGAAAAGACGGACTCATTTGCTAACCATTTTAAAACTATGAAGACCAAACAGACTTAAAATGATGATGATGCATAGATAAATATGCAAACATCATATTCTTTTGTCCCAAACTTGTCGTTTTATATCCTTAAATTGATCATATCCTCTCTTTCAATCTTAAGACAATCATAGTCTAATTTCAGCAGAAGAGATAATAAAAGTACTTTGTCTGGAACCGCAGAGGAGATGACCTGCTTGTCTGCTCTAGACACACTGGTGTGTAATTAGTGCTTGGGTTCAGAGCTGATTGGTTATTATAAGAAGTTATGGAGTTTTGTCTTTTCTTCATCATGTAGTCCTCTTTGAGTCGGCCCACTTGCCAAGTCAAAAGGGGCTGATTACACCTCCGTCACACATGGGTGCTACACGAATGAAACACAGGGCATTAAATATACATGGATCACTGTTCACTTGACTTAATAACTCGAACTAGTGTGATGGATTTAGCATTAAAAAAAAACATTTTCAACACAATTTTATTTTTTTTCCACACTGTACCTTATAATGTTGTTGTTTAGTGCCACATTATCAAGCTATTTAGACAATAACAATTGATTTCCTATTGATAAAACCAACCAAAAATGTATTTCCAAGCTTAATATTAGCTATATTTCAATCTTAAATTCATCTAGCTATTAAAACGGGTTTCAAATGGCATTATACATTGACTTTAAATTAGGTTGTTTTGCGTTGATTTGTTCTACATTGATTGGGTCTATCTAGCAGGTTTATAGTGCACTGGAGGATTGTGGATTGATCCATTTGTAATTAACATACAATTAGCAGGTACAAGATGACAATTCTTAATATCCCATCTGGCCGAGGACCCACGGAGGAAATAGTATGTTTGTTGTGCAGCTGCCAGTGTATCGTGGAGAATTACTGTTCAAGAGCTCTTCAGTCAAATTCAGTTAATTTATGGGTTATGTGTGATGTATCTGCTATATTAAAACAATCTGTGAGCACTGCAGCTCAGCCCAGTATCACAGTTACTTGGTAAGGATCAAATAGGCTAATGAAGCATCTGTGTGTGCAAGGTTAAAGCACAGAAATAGATCTCAGTGGCGTTTTGTTTCTGTACGGCACGTGAAATGAGGGATGATACCCCTCCCCCAACTCACTTTCTGTCTCTTCTTTTGTTCTTTCAAAGGTGAGACATTTTCTGTGAGAAAACAGGGAGCGGAAGGCTGAGGAATTATGGGATATTGAAATTGCAATGTTTGTCAACTTCACACTGTTAGTACACTTACTGGTTATATGGAGATGAAGAATGGAGAGAAACCTTGTGTCATTGCAGATATTTTGTCTTACATCGGGCAGTAGCATACAGTATTGGATACATTTCACCTTTCATCAGTCACACACACACACACACACACACACACATAAAGGGAGGTCACTGCTCCTGTCTGTTCCTCTTGGCTGGCCCCGGCCCCCTGTGTGAGTAACAGTCTGTCAGTGTGAGACACAAACTGGTCCGGTCATTTCCTCCGAGTCTGACACAAGCTCACCATGACATCCTTTAGTCAACGACAATGATAAGCTGATATCAGTCAAACATTCCTTATGAGTGCAAGTGTTGAACTTGTAGTCAGGGGTTTCTTTAATTACAAACTTGCATGTCTGAGAGGTTGAGAGGACACTTTACAATAAGATTTCATTTGTTTACATTAGTTAAAATGACCTAACCATGAACAATAGCCTACTTCTACAGCATTTATCAACCTAAATTATGGTAATCTCAATGTTTGATTCAATTTCCATGTTATCAGAGACCAGAGACAAAATTTGTGGTGGAAATGACATTGAAGTGGAAATGTTCAAGACCATCAGATCCAAACTGACAATTCTTAACCAGTAAGTGTGAAAAATTGTGTGTTTATTTTTTAAAAGTCCCACCCAATCATTAATGTGTTGGACTGTTGTAATTGTCTAAATCATGTAGATCCAACCATTTGGTCAATTTTTGGTATTTTTGAGTCCAAATTTGCATGTCTTGGACAGGTTCTGTATGTTCATTCAATACTGTGACACTATCAAACTTGAGTTGGGTTTCTAGTGTGCTTGAAAAGTCATTAGCAGCTCTCGGAGGTCTCTTGCGCCGTCCGTTTGCGTATTAAATATCAAGCGGCCCATCTGTGGGGCAAACCGTGGTGTCTCCGCTCAGTAACCAGATCTGCTCTCTGTAATATCAGTAGGGTTCAAGTCTGAGAGCAGATCTTTTCTTGGAAATTAGCATTTATATGTCCTATTGTATGCTTTCATGCAGCATTGGCCTATTAAAGCATATAGAAGAGATCAGGTCTATGTATGTTGGTTGTGTATGTCGCTACTGTATGTATATGTTGGAGATCAGCAAGTATGTTGGTTTCAAACCACGTTTTAAACTGTCTTAAATGAGAATAATTTCTTGAACTCCATAAAGCTATTAATTATACTAAATAATGATTATATTAAGAATAAATCTAATAAATTGACTAAATAAATCTACATTAGAAAAAATTAGAAGAGTCAAAAGAGTGACTATTCAATACATAATATAATATAATAATATATAATATAATTAATATTATAATTGAGTAAGTCTACATTGATAAACAATGAATGGAATCAAATGTGTCACCTTATCCTTGCCTTATCCTAAGAAAAATATTAAGGCTTTTTATCTGCTTATTCAAATTCTTCCATATTCTGATTAGCCAATTACGCCCAATTCATACTCCAAGTCATCCGTTGAGCAACTGTGAAAGCAGGAGCTGACTGACTGTCAACAGGCTGAATAGAGCTAAATTGCACTGCAAAACATCTCAGTGTGTTGTGCATTATGTGGCTCTGTGCGTCAGAGACAGTCTTCAAGCAAGCTTGCGTGTTTGGATGTCCATTCACACGCATCTGATGTGCTCTTGAAGACCGTTCAGGTGTGAAGGCGTGCATTATTTTTTTCCCATTCTTCCCTTGAGAGCTAAATCCAACTCCACGCTTGAGAAACAATGCTAATTGGCATGAAGTGCCGGGAAATCTCACGTCTGGTAGCTCATTAAAAGTTTGACATATTTTGATCTAAATATGTCGTTCACACATTAAACTACTCGCACAATGTACCTGTTTTTACTCAGAAGGTACACGTGTTCGCATTAAAATATCTGGTTATTAGATTCATCTTTTTATATTCGGCTTCAGATTTGATGGGGAGCAGATGTCGGTTTTGGCCGTGGGGTGGCGGCCGCCATGTGCCACACCTGTAGTGGTGCATTAACTACACACTGAGCATGAAGACCCGTGCCAACCCACTCGCAACTGCCAGGCGCATTCATCAGGCTTTGGATCCACAAACGTGGGATGCAGGACAAAAGATTCACACATAATCATGTGGATGGAGGGACTCTGATTAGTATGTTTTCGTTGAGAGATGGCACGGAAGTGTGCAACAACAATTGTGCTTTTACAGGCGAACAGTACAGCGACAGAAGCCTTTCTGTCATATTGATGTGCTAGGCCACACTCAGGTTATTATATTGACTTAAAAATTCAGAAATTAAATTTATGCATAGCTGAATAGTTGTTGTGGTAAAGGCTCTGACCTACTCTTGAACTCATACATCAGATTAGAAAGCAGTTACTGTATTCCTCCCTTGATTTAATTTAGAAATATTCCCTGGAACATTACATAGTGCGTGTGTGTGTGTTTGTTTATCCATTCAAATGTCTATTGTTTGTGGTGTTCCTGCCTGTAATGATGGCAGATGTAAGGTTAATCTGTGTCTAATGTGTGTAGGAGGAAGTAACAGACAATAAGCCTCTGGCACTGGGCGCACCACATCTATTAGACTCAGTCTAAGAGGGAGACACATGAAGTTCACTGTGGAAGACAAGGCACTATTTAAACGGTTTGTCTCTACTGGAACACTAGTACTACAGTTTTCACTCAGAGGTTTTCACTCATTAGTATTCAGATCCAAATTCTAAAGCCGCAGTGTTAAAAAAAATGTTGATTTAACTCAAAAAATGAAGTAACCTGGTTGCCTTAAAACTTTAAGTTCATTGAAATTGAAAAATTGAGTTAATCCAATGAAGGAGATTGATTTAATAATCAGAAACTCAGTATGTTTTGTAATCTGAACCACATAAATTATCTAAGTTGATTTGACAGAGTATTTTTTTAAAAACTGAATCCAATCAATGTTGATTCAACGTCAAAATTGTAAAAAAATTGCAATTTACTCCACTAATGTGACACTGCAATCCTGCAGATTTAAAATTTGCGTTCTTTTAATTCAGCTAAAAGGCCACACTGTGGCATAATAATCTTCTGTTGGTCACACATCTTCACAAGATAAAAAATTGCAGGTTCACCAAACTTGAACTTTGAAACGCAGCGAAATGCAAAACTTATTCGCTTGAACTGTTCTTGTCTCCTGCATTCGTATGCGTATGAATAGAAGTTAATGGAATGAAAAGCATAGTGTGATCATCCTTGAAGTCAACGACAGAATGCATTGCATTGTGATGAATATCAAGATTGTTGATGAAGCTATAGAGGAAGGTCAAAAATACTGAATTTCAATACAATTTTTTTAAGTAATTAAAAAAAAGCTGACATGAAACTCTATTGAAAGCATATCGAGTTGCCTTCCAAATCTGTCACTTTTGAGATCCCATGCCTTTGTTAGAATAATGCCTATGCAGTGAAGTAGCTCATAGAATTTGAAACAGAGCTGGTATCTCTCAAGAGCGGAGTCCTTCATTAAAGTCATTAGTAAGGCATGGTGGGACACTCCTGCCAGCGAAATCAGATAAAATAATGAAGCATACCCACTGAAACCACAAATCACCCTCAGATCTGTCTCTTTTACTCTCTCTCAGCCTGCCTGCAGTACCCATAACTCTCCTTGGCTCGCTTGGCTGATTTCTCAAACATGTTAAGGCCAAGACACCAGGTTCATTGCCTTTCAGGAACAATCAAAATTTTCAGCATTAGGTCAAGTGAGAGTCAGCATGTAGAAAAAAAAGGCAAGTTTAGCCCTGAACCGTAGGTCACTCTTACTTGTATTGTTGTATTGCATAGCCTTGTGTTATTTTCATGGTGGTTATGATTAATGTTGGCTTGTTCCACAGCATTTTCGCCCTGACATTTATTGGTGAACCTTGAAGTGAACTCGACTGCAAAGCCTGTAGCTAAATTCAGGTCTTGGTCCAGTTTTTTATTTTTTGTTTTTCTTCTTCTTCTTCTTCTTCTTCTTCTTCTTCTTCTTCTTCTTCTTCTTCTTCTTCTTCTTCTTCTTCTTCTTCTTCTTCTTCTTCTTCTTTTTTTTTTGAAGGCTGGTATTTAAAGCTAAATTGTGCATTTTTTTTCAGTGATAAAATACGTTCTCCTATCAAAACATTTGCTGAATTTGGAACCACATACCTTTGTACTATAGAAAGATGCTAAAAGAGTAGCATAATAGTATGTGGTTAAGAATTTAGCAATTGCTTAAATGCTTTAAATTGCTTAAATTGCTTTAAATATTTGAACCAATGGCATGAGTTTGGGGCAGGACTATCTGTTTTTCTGTCCAATAGCAGATCGGGGGAGTGTTTGGGAAACCAATTTCTAGTGCCAAAGAAACCATAATTAAATATATAAGTGACCATGGAAGAGCAACAAGCCCGGACATGTTGCGGCACTTTGGTTTAAAAGCTTGAAATTGTGCAGGCGACGTGGACAAAGAGACACAACCCTGTCAAAAATCTGTTATCAATCAGAAAACATTTCGGTAACACTTCCTTTTACAGTCATTTTACCATGTACATACAATGTACTTATTATAGTAATTGCAATTACTGGGTAATAACTAGGTACTAACCCTGAACCTACCCCTAACCCATGTACTTACCTTAAATTAGCTAGTACTTTCTAGGTAAGTGCACTGTACACATACTATACTGTAAAAGGAAGCGTTACCAACATTTTATTTATTCACATTCCTGTTGACAAGTAATGGAAAAACAATTCCCTACATCTAGATTCAGTACACATGATATAGTCTATGACAGCATGCAGTATGATCATGCTTATGGAGAGTGCTTGCATCAGGTTATTGTATTGATGCACTGGGGCTAAATAAGCATTTTGTTGACACAGTTTGTCATAACACATGTCATCCATGGCTGGGTCCTGCTGAAGGACTCATTAGTTAGACATACACACAGCTCTCTGATATATGTGCCTGTTATTTCAAATGCATTATTTATTTTTGTACCTGAAAATAGAGAAGAATGAGATGCATTTATTTAGCTTGGAGGATCAACCCAAGGTTGGTGCTAATGGAGAATTTAATTATGTTGTGAAAGGTTTCCCTGCAGGGTGAACTCTGTCAGCGTTGTGTTGTGTAGTCAAACTCCCACTGCCTGATTCCCACAGAACAAGTCAGTGGCATATTGCTGCCGGAAACCTCTTTGAGGAGTAATTCTTTGTCCCTAAAGAGGAATTTTAATTTAACACAAAAGCACACGCATAAGCAATGGCAGTAGAGATGGTTGAATCTCTATGGTGATACTGTGTAATCACAGATACTGATGTGGGAATACTGTGCATATGTGGTGCATGTTGAAAAATGACAAAGTGGGGGAGGGGCTGGTCTTGCAGGTGCTCACGGCGTTCTAGAAGTTGCGTCTTATTTATATAATTAGGTTTATAATTAACGGTTACGTTTGTAGTGGTGTTAGGTTGTCATAGCATCACCAAAGAAATTGCAAAAATAGTTGTTTTCAAACAGGTTTCCCTAAAAGCTTGCATGGTTTTTTAATCAACACTTGAATGTGGGAAAGTTATTAAAAAACAAACAGAAGGTGCGTAATAGCGCCCATATATGACTGTGAAAACATGGATTGCCGGAATATTTTGCCAAGCGTTGTCATAAATTACAAAAAATAGAATAAAAACATTTCATTAATGTACTGGATTTGTCAAATTAATAATTTTCACACCAAGTTCATAATGGTGAATAATGTGGTATGGCGTAGCCGTAGAGTCTGATTTTAATAAATTACCCCGAGTTATTATCATGACTGATTTGCTCAATTTGCTTGTTTGTTTACTATCAATTTAGTATGCTTGGATTATACTTGTAATGAGACAAGACTCCATTTTTGGTGCCACACATCAACAGTAATTTGCACCAAATTTCACTTAAACAGAAAGTCTTTGCACTTTTTTTTCCTCTCTTTCCCTACTGATCTCTCACTCACTCATGCATTTCATCAGTGTACTAATTGCCTCTCATTAATTTCTTGCCACACTGATTAATCAGTGCCGAGACGACATGGAAAATAGCATATGCAAATAGTTAATAGTCTCTTTTTGAATATCTGAATAGTTAACGACATGGAGAGTTAGTTATCAGCCTCTGAGTAAATCTAAGGAAGAAAATGAATTAGAATAATAACAGACTGTGACAGAGTCTATGTGGTTTCTTTGCCACAGTTAAAGCGAGATGATGGCGTTTAGACTCCTGAAAGAGAGAGTCTGAGCTCTAAAGCAATATGCTAAATTCGGATATTTGATAGAAATGATGCGTTCTAATAATGAGAAAGTCTTCTTTTTCAATTAGACTCCTTTGTGGCATTGTCATTGAGGACCTGCAGTGAATAGATGGTTGACAGGGTGTTTCGCCATGTGCTCAATACGAAGATAAGATGCTTTTGGGGTTGTGAATGGGAGCGCGAGTCTGATATTGTGTTATTGCACACACATAATACCCTGAAGAATCTTTTCTGATTGCTTGACACTTCCCAGGTGGGATTTCACTATGTCATGATCTCATACTTTTATTCCTTTTGGATTCACGGTGATAGTGTGCATGACTCCCTTACAAATGCGCCGTGTAAAAGACTATAGTCTAGTGTTTTTTCATTGGGCTTTTATTGTTATTTAGATCCTTTGTTACCACAGTCAGTTTTCCAAACAAGCGTTGGCACATTTTGGGTTGACGTAATTCTGTTTGTGTGTGCATCTGCCTGTAGCTGTTGCATTTTCCACTGGCCAAGAGGTTCTCATCCAATTCTTATCTCACATGCCACATGTGTTACCACACACACACATGCAGTCTTATCACTTCTTTGTGCTTATCTCACCTGCGCGAAATCATTCAGTTGGGAGAAAATAAACAAGCCTCTAGATATGTGTCACCTGACGAGAACTGACCCAAATATGACAGCTCTGACAATAAACACACACATTTTACCCTCCACCACTGATGTTAGCTGTGATTCTGTCCTCCACTTCAGCATTCAGATGTACAACATGGTCCTCTTGAGGCAGGGCTGGTATTTTAAGTCTTAAATCAATATGACGGGTCTGAGGTGACTGTGGTACGTTCCAGCTCCAGACCTTGTTATCAAACCCAGTTGGCACCTGACCTTTTCAGAGTCATGTATTGAGGAGGAATGTGGAGGTGGGTTGGTGAAGCTTTGTTGGTGAGCGACGGCCACATTTCATTGACGTTAATGACCTTTAAATTCATATCGCTGTGGATCAACGTTCCCCAACATGAACTTCAGAGTTTCTTCACCTGCTAATCTTTTAGACAAAATATAGAAATCAATTGGCTGTTTCTGCTCTGGTGGCTATTCATCGACTATGCCTGGTTTTATACCACTTTCTTTGGAAGTAACAACTGTTATGTGAATAAAAGAAGTAGCCAGCCTTGAAAAACCAACCATGGCATGCTTATTTTCAGATTCAAGTTTTTGCTTAAAGTCCAGTAATTTGAGTGACTTCGTTATGTATCTTAAGAGTTGTATCTCAGTGGTATTGGTATCTCATTTGGTGTATTATTTTGTTGGTGTACTGTTTTGGTTTCCTTTATTTCTTCACCAGACCTTTTGGTTTGTGCCCAACATTTAACTTAAACCAAACACAAGTATCATCCTCAGAGTTGAGGATCACATCTGTTGAGTTTGCACTGTTGGATGGTTCCCTAGGTGCCGGCGCCGGATTAATTGGCCCATCTGGTGAGATCCAACTTGCTCTTCAGTCTTTCCGTAAGGAACAGTGCCGGATGAAAGGGTGATTTGATGAATGCCTGAGAGCAAAGGTTCCTGTCATGTTGTGTTGAATGTTGAGGTCGCTCAACAGTAGTTGTACCTGACAGCCTGAGGTGCCAAATGCTATCCTGTCTCCTAAAACAAAAGAAGAGATGAAAAAGGTCTAAAGGCCACCCTTTGTTGTTGGCACACACGAGCAATGAGAAATGAGGATAAGGAATCTTGCATAATTAGACTAGTTTCTTGTTCTGCCTCACAGGAACCACATAGCTTAAGGAAAACTGCTCAGTCTAAAATAAATCATGTGCACTTGCACTCTCACCGTGGACATTGTGACCTATTTTTTATAAGCTGACGGACCCAAAATAAGTTAACCTGTCCATTCAAATCTTATTGCATTGCATTGCAAAATACTAAGGCTTTTTGGGGACCAAATAAATGTTTGATATCCCTGTCAGTTTTTTATATATCTTTTATCTGGTTTATCTCTTCTCTTTCCGTTCTAGTTCTGACACACTTTGACTAATTTCTAACTTTTCATTGATTTTTGTTGGGTTTGTGGACCAGTAAAGTAAGTTCACAGGTGGGAGACTAATCACAAAAATATTTTTCAGCAGCGGCATTTTGGGTATTGACGTGTCATTTATATCGCAGACCTACAGCATGAAGGTATAGGGGTTTGTGTGTTCCCTTGGGTATGATTCTGTCTAAAATAAATGGTTGAAAGGCTGGTATTTTAAGCTTATAACGAGCTCATTTAATTGGTCTGGCAGTGAACCTGCTGATGCGGGTGAGTGAATTCTGATGAGGCGGCTTTGACACGTGTCAAGTGCCACATGTCAGATGTCACTATGATTACGCAGACTGTTTGGTCACTTATGAAATCCACATATCAGAGCTACTGAACAAGCTCATTTAAGAATCTGAACTCTCTTAAAAAAGCATTAATTTATGAAAAAAAACCCAATATAATGATTTTTTAAAAATGGGATGGAATAGTGAATAAGTCTGTTTGTGGTTTTCTCTTCTCTTTAGGTGAATGGACGTGAATTTTCCAAGTCTGGACATGAGGGAACGGTGGAGGCCATGCGAAAGGAACCAATTGTGGTGCAGGTGCTGAGGCGGGGATCCTCCGGCCGGAACCAGAACAGCCTACAGGAAGTGTGTGTGGTGGACGTGTGTACTCAGACTGACATTACCTTTGAGCACATCATGGCTCTGGCAAAGATGAGACCCACTACCCCGCCTGTGCCAGACATCTGCCCATTCCTGCTGTCGGACAGGTATAGTATGCTGCCAACACTGATAATTACATTTAGATTCAGAACTAATCCTCTTCCTGTTAAGTTAATTGTCCTATTTATAGTATGTCATTACTACAATGAATTCTATTTTATATATATATATATATATATATATATATATATATATATATATATATATATATATATATATATATATAATTTATTTATTTCAGTTATTTTTATTAAAAAAATGGCAAATGCTACCTAAACGAGTGAGGCTTTCTTAACCAGATGACTATGCATACTAACATCAGCATGTAATTATCAAATATTTCTTCATCACCAGGCAACAGCCATAACCCGCTTCCCCAACCCCCCAACACAAAATAACCCCCACTGCTGTCATAAAAGTCGCGCCAGGGCCTATGTGTAATTATTGTAGTGGCTTCCCTTATCCATTTCCTGTAATGAGTAGTATACAGGGTGATTAAAACCTAATGGAGTGCTAAAATATCAAACATGCTGGCACAGAGGTTTCTCTTGGTGTTTAATGCCCTTTTACAGCTTTTCAACTGTGTGAGTTTGTCCAATAAGACTTGTGTCTGGGGATGATAGGCCACATCTGATTATTTGGCTCCTAATGCGTGTGCTTTGCTTTGGGTTTATTTATGCTGCTAATCTGTTTGTCTGGCCACAACTCAGCAAAATCAAAGATTCAGCTCATTTGTGTGTGTGTATGTGCTTTGCACAGATTGCTTAGGATCTTGGAACAGCATTTGCAATTGTACCCCAGCATGATGTGTTAACAGATTAATGAGTATTGTTTGTAATTACATGCTTGCTCAGACTACAAACAAATTCTGTTATCTCCTTAGAAGTGTAACGGGTCGGTCTGTAGGTCTGCAAATAAAATTGCAGAAATAAAGCTTAGCCTAGTCCATAAAGTTCATTTCTCTTGTTCTCTCTTTCTCTAGTTGTCATTCCATTCAGACTATGGAGCATGAATATTATGATTGTCCAGAATATGCGGGCAACACCCAGGCAGAGGTGGGCAGGGCAGTTGAATTCGAGTGTGAGGTAAGTGAAAGAAAAATGCTTTTTTTTTTTTTTTAAAGTGATACACACCTGGTGTTAACAATCATCTCGGGTGACCCGGTGACAAATGGTCAGCCAAGACATTTACAAAGAAACCCTGATGGCATGATTAAATACATCACATTATACAGTACATTAATGCACAATGCACACACAAAATAGTTTTACATTTTGACAAATATTGATATTCTATATTGCATGCTTTACCTAATTTACAATTATTCATTTTATCCAAAAATGAGGTACTATTATTTTATCAGTAACGCTTTACAGTAAAGTCTCATCCATTAAACCATTATAAACTAGCAATGAGCAAGATATTCTTAGAGCATTTGTTCATCTTGTTTAGTTAATAAATCAAATCACGTTCTAGTTTACTGAAAGATACAACTTTTGATCTAAAAATGTATTAGTAAATGTTGAGATTAACATTAATTAAGAATAATAAATGCTCAATCTATGTATTGTTCAAGTTCGTTTATGTTAACTAATGCAGTTAATGATCTAATGTTAACAAATGAAGCTATATTGTACTGTTACCTTTATATCAATAAAATATACTGAATTAAAATAGAGTTATATGATCAAATGATGTATTTGATTCATGTAATTATGAAACTTTAAATATAAGAGTTTCAAAAATGCAGATTCCTTCACTATTAATGAGTTAAAGTTGCATGCTACAGCAGAAGAGCTTTCAAACATGCCATTTTTTCCCCTTTGGCTAATAAACAGGGGCATTAGACTCACTCCACTGAGGTGTAATTAGTTTTATTTTAGTGACATTAATGTTCTCTCCTACTGGGTCTCTTGCTCATTTTGGAAAACAAATGCATGTGTGTTAATGAATCATTAATATTTTTATGATTGTTTGAATTTACAAAAACAGCTTGTCACCAGATGTTTCCATGAGATTTTGGGATATGTACATGCATGATTTTATTTTCTGTATAGGTGAATTAGTGACAATTTACTTCTTGGAAAATCAAAATTACACAGTGCAGGGGTTGCTATGTGAAGTATGCATAAGCAGTGATAAATGTCTGGATGAACTCCTTCCAATCAAGATAACTTCTGTCAATCAAAATTTTCATATCAGGCCAAGAGGAAACTAACCACTTTAGCTTTCCGAATACAGAACATATCCTAGATTAATATGATCTGTGAAATTATCACTATGATTTTCCAGTTCCATCACTTTCCGCAGTAGGTTAAGGTAGATTGTGTGGATTATTTTGCTCGGCATGTTGGTTGATCCTCTTTGAGGAGCATGGTCTGAACAATAGACTTGCAGAAAATATGAAGTATCGCTGAGCTTATGGAGCAGATCAATATGAAGCCGTATTAAAGCTTCTGGTGATGAATTGCATCTATTGTGTGGACTGACAGATCAGCTGAAATATGAGAAAGAGTTAGCCTTTTTATATCACACCACAGACGTTGCTGTGAGCATGTTGGTCTCGCATTTTTAGAAATTATTTACCAAATACGAACTCTTGACAGTTCAGTGTATATGGTTGTGGAAGAAAATGGAAAACCCTATATATATGGAGTAGTAAATCTGGTTAATGTGGATGTTTTTTTTTTTATGTATGATGCTAGTGCTCAGTCAGGAGCGTCGACCAATAAATGAGCCGTTTTGCTTGACTGAACTGAGACAGGTGTCAGCGCGGTATGTTGAGCTGTGGCTAACTGCTCTCCTTTGGCCGGTGAATGTCTCTCGAATACAGCGCTGTCACTTGCACCATGCAGGCTTCAGTCTTGACATATAACCCCCTCAGCCTGCTTGATTGTATCATATTTCATGGTGGCCTTTTGTAAGACACATTTGTAGCCAAAGGAACTGGTCATTGTTTCATTTTATAGGGTTAGTTCACCCAAAAATGAAAATTATGTCATTAATGACTCACCCTCATGTCGTTCCAAGCCCTTGAGACCCCCATTCATCTTCGGAGCACAGTTAAAGATATTTTAGATTTAGTCTTTGGAAATGTATGTACGATATATACTGTCCTTGTCCAGAAGGGAAATACAGACATCATCAAAGTAGTCCTTGTGACACCAGAATGAATGTTTTGAAGCATCGAAAATACATTTTGGTCCAAAAATAACAAAAACTATGACTTTGATGATTCTCTTCCGGTTCTGTTGTCAACAGAGGTCTTACGGGTATTTTTGGGTGTACTAACTCTTTAATGCTCAGCCAAACATTTAAGATGACTTTAGTACTCTAAAACAATGCTATTCGTGCTGGAGTTTAGAAGGTGGCTTTTATGTTTTAAGTGATAAACTGAACTGAAGAGAAAAGTACTCTCTTCATAAGAAAATATCTGCCTGGAAAATGAGCATATATGTAATAGTCTGAGCTTTGTACACATTGGGAGGACCAAATGTCCCCACAAGAATAGTAAAACCTGCTTCACATACATCATGGTCTGCACGACGGAAATGGATTAATAAACATACTAAATTACGCTAATTTAAAAATGTAAAAATGCAAAAAGGTTTCTCTGAGGGGTTTAGGGGATAGAAAATATAGTTTGTACTGTATAAAAATCTAAATGTCTTTGGAGAGTCCACTCCCTACAAAGATAACGAACGTATGTGTGTGTTTTGTGTGTTACAGGAGGTTGAACTCTGTCGAATGAACAGCCAGGAAAAACTGGGCCTAACTCTCTGTTATCGTACTGATGATGAAGAAGATACAGCCATTTTTGTTGGTCAGGTGGGTATTTTATTGTATTGCAATCTATTTTATTTTAGTTTATTGATGAAAAAAAAAATCGAACAAATTTAAATTTACGTATGTTTCCAAAATGATTAGTGTCTGGGTTGTAAAACTGGACAAAGATGGACAATATAATAGGTAATGTCGTTGAAGTTTAACATTTTCTGAAGGTTAATCATCACCGTTCACAGACCAAGTGTTGAAAAGGAAAAAAAAAAATGACTTAGTTTCAGACTCTGTGGATTTTTATGCAGCTGTTCAATTTAACAGACAAAGATCTACTGAAAGTGAACCGAATAATGCTTTTAGAACAAACGTTATTATGTTAATTTGGCGATCTGTGTTGAAGTCACCTGTAAGATGTGGCACTTAGCTTCAAATTTGATAAAGGCAATCAAATTAATCGGACCAAACCCTTTTTAACAACAATTTAAATTTTGTGAAAAGCAATTAAAAGATAAAAGCTGAGTTTGATCCATTCTCATTGTTCCACATCACTGTATTCCTTCACTGAAATTAAAAGTGTTTAATATGGAAAATATTAATGTTTTCCAAAGTTCAAATGGCCGACGAAAGTCTACCAGGACTGAATCAAGCATGAAGAGATCAAGTCAAGTTTGGAAAATTATTCTGCATACAGACAGTTCTTTTTTTTCAGTGTTTTAATTGCTGATTTTAATTAGTAAGAAATCACGTGTCTCCTGTGGAGTGTAAAATAGCACTTTTTTCACTCTCACCACCTCGACACCTAAAGGAAAACAAAGGCTGGAAACCGGCTCTGTATTTCAACAGGGAGAATTCTAGTTGTACAGATATTGCCTGTTCTTACACCATTTCTCGCTCAGAGATATGTAAATGTGAAGCCCCTGACATCAAACAGGAGGGAACTGCTTCTCGTTTTCGTATCATCTCCAGAAAATATATTATAAACAACCTACAGAAATATTCTATAAATACATGTCTGTGGAAGTAAGTTATGCTAATATTAGTCATTAAAAATGCATTTATGCATATAACGTACAGTGATGTTTTCAGCCTCCTTCTTATGTAAATTCTTATAATGCATAAAAAATATGGTTGTTTTAATCAGTATCCTTTAATATAAATATATAAATATGTAGGGAAAAAGAAAAATATTCCCACATCCTATTATATATTCTGTGCAGTATTCACTTCCAATCCTTATGTTATATGGGGGCATTATGTTGCAATAGTCTGAAAGGAATAGATTTTTTTTTCTCATTATAGAACAGATATGCAAATGAATCTGTTACAATAATGAATTCTTTTTGTGACAAGTCATGAAATTATTGCTGGTGTGTTGAGATGAATTATAACAATTTGCATATTGATGCCATGTGTTTTGTACTGTTGATAGGTTGAACTCAACAGCATAGCAGCAAGGGATGGACGCATCAGAGAGGGAGACAGAATTTTACAGGTGCGATACATTTAATCTTGTTACACACCTATACACACGCTCATTCACGCTTACAACCATCCTATAGATCCAGATGATGTTTTTGGTTAATTATTTGGTAGATACAGCGGGTCTGAAAAGCTAAACATTGAATTGGATGTCATATTGGATTTTTCTTTACTTACTTAAAACATAACATAATATAATATATAATTAATAATGGATTTTCACTTGTGGTCTGAGACTTCCCTGTAGATATGTGTGTATGTGTCTGCACAAATCTTGAACAAACAAAGCACTTGAACAAACACGCACTTGTAAATACACTGGATCATCATGATAAATTGCTCTTAAATAGCCGTTTAACTGGATCTACTTTTGCAGAATGTATAGACCAAGACGGTGTGACATTCAGCAGAGAGAGTAGGGTTAAAGGTTTGGAGAATTTCTGAGCAAAAGAAGATAAAGAAAGAACAAGATACAAAGGACGCAAGGCATCTGCGGATGTAACATTGAGGGAGATGAATACAGTGGTTCAGTGCACGTCTGTCTCACTCTCTCCACCCCTATTATCTTCTTTTGACAGTGCCATTACTCTATAGAAGAAAAGATGAACGGCACCTGTCAGAGGCTGCTTAATTGTGTGTCTGGGCGTGTACCACCACAACGCTTTTTATAAATGCTGTGGCTCTTGCAGCCCAGTCGACAGTCTTAGTAATCGATTCAAAGTCTCTCCCCCAGTAAATGCATAATTGACTGAAGGTTGTTATCTCTTGAGGGGGGCCTAGTTTTGGTGTGTATGAGGAAATACAATTTTGCTCCACTTCTGTCACTGATGAAGTGTGCTTCCGGTGTGAAAATCCTGACACTCTGTCATTATCTTTGTGTGTATGTAATTGTCTCTCTGTGTCCATGTTTCTTCCAGATAAATGGTCATGACGTACAGAACAGGGAAGAGGCTGTTGCTCTCCTTTCAAATGAAAATTCCAGATCCATAGTGTTACTCGTCACCAGACCTGAAGGACAGGTGAGACTAGTGGACATAGTTGCTAATCTTAAACCACAGTTTTATTTGTGTGGTTTTGTTTATTTATTTATTTTGAGCCAATCAGCCGATCCATAAACGCCATGTTCACTAAAACCATGTGAAATGATATCAGTAAATTGTTGACTGGCTGATGGTTAAACCCTTCAGTAGTGAGTATACTCAGTTGTGATGTCAAAGGCAGAAAACATAAATAGTCAGAAGTAACCAAAGTATAATGAGATATTCCACCAGATCACACACCTAGTTTTGAATTGCTGTAAAAGGATAAAGATGTGTTTTGCAGCCAAATTGTTTAGCTATAGCATTAATAGCATTACACAACGCATTCTCATCCTAGGGTTGTCATATAGTGACACTTTTGAAATTTCGCCTAAATTCATTGCACATGGCACCCTTTGGCGTCAATATAACACGCACAGAGCTTTGTTTGGTCATGGTAGGTTTAGTTGTGGGGTAGGTTTAGGGTTACACCACTAGGAGGCGCCTTCTGGCCCATTTATATCTGCGTCTCATATTGACGCTAAAGGGTGCCATGTGCGTTGGATGTAGACGAAATGTCAAAAGCGTCAGTATATGACGCCTTGGGATGAGAACGGGCTGGATTACACTAACTGAGTCATGGTAACCAGCCAAATGGTTAATCCAGAACTGGTTAACCCTGTTGGGGCTTGTCTCTCTTAGATGGATGGAAGCTGGCTTGATGAGGACCATCATGATTTTCTAGAGGAGCTGAAGATGGAGATTTTAGAAGAACAGAAAAAGGACGCAAAGTGGGTAAGTGTGACCATACTTGCCCAAAGTTCCTTTGCAAGTCTTTTTTCTGACAGGCATTAAAGGGTTGTATCTGTTCGTGTTTTGCAGTCAAAAAGACATGAGGAAGCCTCCGCAAGTACAGACACAGCGACATGTTCCTCTTCCATTCTGGAGAAGGACAGTGGTGTGAAATGCAGCTTTGAGGAGAGTTCTGAATATGAATTTCTCTCTCATCCCCAAACACAGACTCAAAAACAACTTCGAGACAGGTGGGAAGCGGGCTCACATATGGTTCCTATGGACACCGTTAGCTTAGCCAGGCAGGAGAAGGGTCAGGAGGGCAGGCTGAGCGAGAATGGGGTGGAATGTGACCATTTTCAGCAACTCTTGGAGCTAAAGTGCCAGATCAGTAATGGTGGAGAATGCGGGTTGGTCTATAGGCGAAGTAGTACCATCGAGTGCAGCCTGACAGAACAGAGTGGAGTGACAAGGGAGCTGCACATGCTCAACGAAGAGCTGCGCAGCATTGAACTTGAGTGCCAGAGCATCATGCAAGCCCACCAGTTGCGCCGAAGCAAGCATGACTCGCCCCGAACGGATAAGGAAAGTCGACTGCGCCGTGGCAAGCTTGCAGATATTAACGAGTATCCTGAGAGACTCCAAAGTGAGAAGCTCAGAGATAAAGACAGCTCTAGTGCCTACAATACAGCCGAAAGTTCCCGCTCAACTCCACTGGGAACAGAAGGGTCACCCGACCACTCGTTACAGCGTCGAGTCCACCTGACCAACCAGAGGAACTTGCGGAGTACCCAACACCTACAGAGTCCGTACAATAGTCCCATCTTGTCTTTACCCAGCCAAAGTAGCCCTTCTTACAGTCGTGGCCATACATACACCAGCTCCACACCACCCTTACAGACCCCTATCACCAGTCCCGGTTCACAAGGACCCAGCCAGGCCTTCTCCAGCAGCTTGGAACAAAGCCCCAGTAACCCCTCGGAGTCAGACCCAGCGCTTCCTGCCGATGACGAGCGCTGTGAGAAAGAAAGAAACCGTAATAGGGTTGCAAACTCTAGGCACTACCATTCGCCCTATCACAGCAACCCCACAACAACCCAACCTCCCAGCACACGCCATTACCAGAGTTACCTACAGCTCCTACAACAACATTCCTCTTCCTCTCTGGAATACTCCCAGAGCCAGCTTAGCCTCCTCAGCCTCCGTGGACGGCCTGGACCCTCACAACCTGGCCGAATCGAATGGAAGGTTAAAGTGCGAGCTGACGGAACCAGGTATGTGGCACGTCGGCCCACGCGAGACCGTATCCTACGCGAACGAGCCTTACGGATCCGGGAGGAGCGGAGCGGTGGGATGACTACTGATGACGACGCAGTCAGCGAGCTGAAGATGGGGCGGTACTGGAGTAAGGAAGAACGCAAGCAGCAGTTAGCACGCGCAAGAGAACAGCGACGCAGGAGGGAATTCATGCAGAGGAGCCGGCTTGAGTGCCTCAGGGAGACCATGGGGACGGCAAGTGGGGAGGTCAGCATCCTGGAGCTCAGCCATAAGAAGATGCTGAAGAAACGAAACAAGAAGATCCTTGACAATTGGATGACCATTCAAGAGCTCATGAGCCATGGAGCACGAGCACCTGAGGGCACCAAAGTTCACAACGCCTTCCTTTCAGTCACCACAGTTTAGTTTAGAGTGGACCACTGGCGATCTCGACCCTATGTACTTGCCTCATTCCAAGTAGCCATTTTATAAAGGTGAAGATGCTGATATTTTTCATGTTTTGTGAAAACTCATTTCAACTAAATTCAAGACTTCAAGAAATGTGAATGTTCAAAAACTCTTTTGATACACTGACTCGTTGACACTACCGTTACAGACCTCGCTGTGTTTTCATACTAGAATGTATAAAATGGTTTTAATAGGATTTTACACACTACATTGTCATTTAATGTAGTGTTTTCATGCATTTGTATTTTATAAATGGCAAGTTTTCATGCGATATAAAATACAGTACTTGAATTTCGGCTTTTGCTGCCATTACATCTTTTAAATCTGAAATGTAAATATCGATAACTGTTCTGAACAAGATCTTCATGGGTAAAGGTCTTCTTTGCCGCTTAATGGGTTTACAAGAGTTGTTTGACATACCACACGATGTTACCATTTGGATACAATACGTACAATTTTTGTACTGCTCTGTATGAACATTATTTATATTTTTGAGTCTAATAAGTTATTTTATTCCATCTTATAATGCCAAATGACCCAGTCTGTATCTCAGTCAAGCGCTAAACATGGAGTTTCTACCACTCTCATTGTGCCTTGTATAGAGGCTCATTTTTCTACCAGTTTGTGAAGAGACCCCGAGTAATCTTGCTGTCATGTTTTTAGTCTTTTTTTTTTTTGATGTGTAAGACATCTTTGTAGCCCGGTCTACGTGTTCTAGGTGTGCTACATGGGGTAACAAAGGATAATAAATTATTGTTATATAAGTTAAACATTTTTGTTATCCTTTCTTCTCAAAAAAATGGTTTCCAGATTTCCTAGTTTTGTTCAGCATACAAATATATTTGTATCTTTCGGCTTTGATTGATTACTTTTTCTTGATTGACAGATTGACCTAATTAAGCTCGAGATCAAGAACTGCATTTCTGAGATAAACTGTGATTATATCATTCAAGTCAGACAAAATTGGCATTTGTCCGATTCACATCTCACCCAAATACCACCCCTGTCATTGTTAACCTGACATCCTGTCAGACAGTAGCATTAAAATCAAATCTGTTTAATTATAGATATATATGTAATCCTTTGCATGAAAATATGAATGGTTATCTTGCCATCAGCCCTTCAGGCACTGCAAAATCAAGATCATGTTTTTGGTATTTTTACTCTTAAAATGTTTTAAACAAAAGCAACAATTTAATAAGATATTATGAAGTTTGCTTATTCCTAATTAGAAAATTGCTCAGTCTTATTTTTGGCATAAATCTCACAGAACGATGTTACATTTTTGTTTAATTGACTTTATTTTCCAGTTGTGGCAAATATACTCTCTGAAAACAAGTCCTGTGCAATTTAGCTCCTCAAGGATATGTATTTTTTTAAGGATATTTAGACAAGACAAATGACTCATATTGTTGTATGACAACAAACGCTCTAAAAATGAATACATTAAGGATCAATTGATATTAAGTTGGTAATATGTGTAGATTATTTTTACGCAGACTGTTCTGAATGGATGAAAGCTGTCTGAGGCTGTTATAGGATGGTTTGTGTGTGAGGGAGGTTAGAGGCTTTTTGAAGTCTAATGTTTTTCATCTTTGGTGTGAATGTGTGCTGCATGTAAATACCTGTCTGTCTCTGTTTCAAAGTGATAACACTACCGTAAATTTAATGAACGGGTGCCAACAATCTTAGCTGCATTGAGTCACTAGAACCGATAACTTTGAGACCCTTTTGAACACATTGTAATTATGTCTGCTTAATTTGAGTCTCCTAAAAAATTACAATATTCTAATTGTAAAAATGTCTCCATAACCACCTGTGTGATGCAGTTCTTTTGTGTTACTGGGTTGCCAACACAATTCATGCCCTGGGAGCTCTTGAATATTTCAGAATGTAGAGGTGTGTGGATCCATCTTCTCATCATGAATCATCTCCATTTGTAGTTGTCTAATCATTAAATTCTCATGTAGTTCCCATCTTGATGTTTTCAAACTTCCACCTATAAGCTGAACTGCCACTTTTATGACGTTTTCCTAATTACTAGCATCAGAAATTGCTCTCATCTTGCGTTATGGTCCTGATGTGGAAAGATATTCTCTCAGACTGAATATGGTGAAAGAATGCTGTATTATGTATGTGTGCCAGCCGTTTACCTCGTTATGGTTCTCTTTCACATTTATTTATTCATAAATGCTCATTATGTCCGACTGAGCAGAGACTTGTGAAACGGGAGAAGGGATATCAAAGCAAGTCCTTTTTTCCCTCCTTTCTCCCTCTCTCTCTCTCTCTCTACTTTACTACAAGAAATAATGGAGAGTACTGCTGTCAGTTTCTGTGATGTTCACGCTTCACCTGGCAGAAGAGCTTTATCTATTCTTTACTTTAATAGTGCACCAAAAGCTGAAAAATTCTGTCATCATTTATACTTGGGGGAACAGGGGTGTATATATCATGAGGACAACAGAGAATATTGGCAAATATTAAATAATGAACTGAGTGACTGACCAATCAGATTCAAATATTTAAGTGAGCCATGTAATATACACTGTATACTTTTATGTAGATATTGTTTGAAAAAAGTGTTAAAAAACAAAACAAAACAGCATACAGTTTGGGAACAATTTGAGTGTGAATGTTCAGAACATGAATTGTTGAGTCTAGACAGACCGAAAACACAGTGTAGGCCCACCTAACTTCTCTCCTGATATTGTCTGATTTTCTGGTGTGTATAGTGTCACTTTCCTTTTAGGTTTTTGGTGTATTTGAGCTGAACTCAGCAGTATTTGATAGTTTTTTTCTCCCCTCTGCAACATCCTTTTGCATGCTTTTTGAAGCTCCAGCTCTCAGAGCTCTCTAAGCCCGTTGGGAAAGCAGAGACATGAGAGAGCATGACAGAAATAATGGGCTGAATCCAAAAAAAAACGAGGGCAGATGAACAGACAAAAGAACAGAGATTTGACTGGGTAGGAGGAGAATTAGTGTGTCTTTTCTATGGCCATCTGACTTTGGTTATGATGGACACAAAGGCTATGAAAATGCCCTGTGAACATTTATTTTCGGCATTTCTTAACAAGCCGCCAAACACAGAAAACCTGAGTTTTCTGAGCTGATAGAATAAACCTACAAAAAATACCTAAAATAATACTACAATAATGTTACATGATTCAATCTGGACAACAACCGTTTTCTTGTGCATCTCACTGTGAGTCTTCTGTTCTGAAACAGACAAAAACATTGTGTGGCATAACTGAAGGCTTACACTGTGAGACATCAGTGCCCATGTTGAGATTCATTGAACAACGGGTGTTAATCCCACAGTAAGCATCTGTTTGTGCATGGAGATGGAGTCAACCTGAAACTAAGGCAGTGCTCTTCCTGAACACGACAGCGACTCTAATCCTCCATGTGGCATTAGGGATTCACGTTTCACATTCAGGAAAACACTGAGAACAAAAGGAATCATTTTCTGCAGGCAATAAGGGATTATTTGTACAGACAGAAGACAGACGAGGACAGTTGTAGATCTTGGGAGGTTTGGTGACTTTATGTCACACTTTAAGGGTCCTAAAACGAAGCTAGGTAGCTGAAAAATGACCCGAAGCTATTCGTTAGGGATTATAGAGTGACTGCATGTCCAGTGACACAGTTGAGGAAAGTTTCATTTTATGCCAGTTGCAATGCAGCAGCATTCATTTATGACTTTGCATGTAGTGCAAGGCCCATTGAAAATCCATTCAGCCTCCACGCTCAGATCTCAGCAGGTGCAATCAACCCCCTCTCAGCCCCTCAGCTCTCATTGGTTTGTTAAGGTGAGGATTTTAGCACAGCAAGTTTTGGCAGTCAAAAACGTGAGCACACAGGAGGACCAGCACAGTAATAATTAGCTGAGCTGACAACATGCCAGCAGCTCTCTCTCTCTCTCTCTCTCTCACACACACACACACACACAAACTTATCAGTCTCATTTTGTCTTCTTTTTATTCTCTATTCAACATATCCAACATCCTTACCTCGATTTTGTTGTATTTCAACTGCCATTTCAAGCAATTATCCAGAGTGGTACTCTAGAGTAGTAACACACTGATATTGATGTGTTAACTAATGTGATTTTGGTGTTCTGGATCAATGCCGCTGCATCGTTATTGTTCTTTTGTTTAGAACGGTTCGTGTTTTGCAGAAATGTAGCAGTTGGATGGATGTTGGTTCAGAGAGGAAACAGTAATGTTTTGTGACAAAAGATCATTTCTCCCTTCCTTTACTGAAGATGCTCAGCTTTCTTCTCTTAAAACGCTGCTCAGTTTAGCTGTATTGATCCAGCTCAGGTGAGAGGTTTTCTTGGCACGGCTCATAGATCCTCTCATTGTTGTCTGACTCTATTGTAGCTCGCCAGGCCTTAAAAATGCTCTTCAAAGATTTGCTCAAAACCCCGGAGAGAGCAAAGGACGGCAAAACAGAGAACATGTTTCTTTCTTTTGCTTATCCCACAAATACAGAATGGTTTCAATTTAATTAAATAAGCCTTTTTGGTCCTTTTTTATGAACTCAAATGTGATAAAAACACACAGGGATTTTGTTATTGTAGATGAATGCATTTGGGTAGCTGATGTCCTGTGGTAGGACATGCTGTACTCCATATAAACACCATTTTGACAGCTGACTTGTTGCCTTGCAATGACTTTAAAGGCATTTGGATACAAAAGATTTCGGATGTACGTGAAAATAACGTGAGCTTTGTTAAGAACTAAGCAAATATTTAATGACAACAGTGGTAATATCGCGCTAGAAATTAAATCAAAAGTGGGAAAACGTTGCACTCTCTATTGCGGTGCACATTGTTCAACTTCGCTCCCCAATATTCTGAGTGCTGGATCTAATAAGCATGAAATGGCATGTGCCAATCAGCCATATGGTGTTTCCTTTCTTCAAAGTGTTTTTGGTGCAGTAAGTGAGACTCATTTTATAAACATAAAATGGCTGGTCTTCCACATTTTTCTCTCTCAGTGAAAAACTTTATGGAAGTGTGAGGTCTGACTGCCCACTCCTGTTCCGACTGAGGAGCGCAGATGGCGCCCCTCACATAGAAATCCTTTTGAAATCCCTTTGAAGCCATGAAAAAAAATGAAGAGCGAATGAAAATAAATTAAGAGATCCACTCAAGAAGATTGAACTGGCTGATTCAGACTTTACAGGAAACAGAAGTGTGGTGGCCAGACTTTTATTGCTGAAAGGAGACTGATGTTTAATATTTCACATTGTGGCAGGTTATTGACTTATTTTATCTCATTGTTTGATATGCAATCAACATTTTAGCAGAGCACCGAAAATATTAACTCTTATGCTGGTTGCTTCTGAACTAGAAGGAATTTAATTGAAACATGGCATTTTTTCCTACGATAAATGCAGTGTTAAATCACTCCAAAAGTGCTCAAACTGCAGGATGCATAATGCACGAGTCAGACATGCACGTCTATGATCAATAAAAGATTCATTTGAGAAAAGGATGTGAGTGTATAAGTAAACGCCCAGCCGCTCTATGTGCCGACTAATCAGATTACCTGACAGAAAGATGAACAGTCCTACATAGAGATATTGATTCGGCTAATTAAACTCAATGAAAGTTCTGTTTGTGATTGGATTCATAACCAAAAGACAGTCGATGCAAGCAGGCCTGCAAATGAGACTTGTTGCATTGGATCCAATGTATTGAACATACTTTGGCGCCACATTACTTCGGCTCCAGACTGTTGTGCTAAGTGGAGTGTTCTTGAGTAACTTGTGAAGATGAGATCAGTGCATGTATGCATTGGAAAAGCTTTTATTTTAATTGAAAAAATAAAAGAGGCTCCATGAGATGCAAACTAATGGGCAGTCACACACTGAAACTTAAACAGGATTTATTGAATCAACAATTCTTTTTAAATTCCAATTAAATCGAATTTATCACAAACATGTAGAATCAACTTTGTTTGAATCAACTTTAAAGAAGTACAGTTAGAGTTCCAACACTAAAGATCCAAGGTATACATTTAAGGGTTAAATTTGTTCATGTTTATATTTTTTAATGCTATCACGCAATAATGTTATCATACATATGGGGTATTTCCAGACATGTGATGATTTTGAATATGAATAAATGTTTGAAATTTCCTCAAAAAATTTTTGTAACTAATCTATATATGTATTTCTTTATTTTTTACTAAATAACCTTTAATTTTATGGCCCATAATGGAAGAACACTTCATTTCCCAGAATGCTCTATTAAGAGCCAAAGTTCATGTAATAAGCTACACATGTGGTACTTGACCTTGCTGGTTATAATTGCAAAAATGGCTGCAAAAGGTTCTGAGAAAAGGCCAAGCTTCATTTGATTTATTAAAAAAGAAGCAAAATCCAGTGAAAAGAGAAGTATTTAGCGCACACTAAGACTCAAGTGTGTTTTTACACCTATAGTGGCCACCTGATCCATCATGGGACAATACATAGATAAAAACAAATGTATTTGAGGGGTGGCAGACCTGCCATCATACATATAGTTTGGATATAGGTAAGTTTTCATGGCTGTTTTAATGGATCTTGCTATCCCCTATTTGACAACCTGTGATAAACATGTATTTTTCCACAATTACGCCTATCTTTTATAAACTGTACATCTCTTCATCTAGCTTATATAGAATGACTGTGTTTCTATGTGCCGTAGTTTGTTCCTTATCAAATGAGAATCTGACAATGCTAGTCATACCGGTATTAAGCCTCATAATTGATACCTGCATTTTGTTCCAGCAAGACGTTGGTTCATTACTGGCTTAAGGCAAGACGATGACTACGTTGCTCATTTTATTATTAGATAATGCATTAAAAGCATGGAAGCAGCGATTGTTCAACAACATAATCATTTTATGTTTCATGACCATAGGCTGTCAGAAATAAAAAAAAGGTGCCTTTTTAAACTGGTTGAACTAATGGTTGAGGCGTAGACTGTTATTGTATTCAACATTTTTACTTCCTATTAGAGTAAATTAGAAAAGGTTTTTTTTTCTCACTTTAAATGCCTATGCAACAACAGCCTGTAGTGCAATGGAATAATGATGATGTGCCGTTCATTAGAGTAAATGTCTTTTGAAAACAGCTGTTCACTCAAAACAATTTCAGGCCCGGGGATGTATTGAAGGTCCATGAATTCTTCCACACTTTTTATCCATTTGTGTAAGTCTCGTTTCATGTAATCATTCATCTGCATAGATCTAATCTCCAGGCTTTCTTTGACCTCAATACACTGAGTGTTTCTTTCTAAGAACCAGAGCTTGCTGAGAGTATCGCTCGAGTAATTATTCAGGAAAAAGTGCTGTGGAAAGCAAAACTAGGCAAATATAGCAAGACCTAGATGGAGAACTAGCGCATGTGTGTGCGTTTGCATAGATATTGGGAAGAGACTTGCAGGGGTCTTGTGAACCACATGTTTCTTATTCTGAATGTGATGATATTCCACCAAAACAGACTTATGCTAGACCTGAGTGTACTTTTTACTCTTCCAATAGCTTGCAGTTTTGAACAGCAGACATTATTTTTCCTCTTTCCATTGTCTCAAGTGTTATCTGCTGTGGTCTTTTTGAAGTACTGGAAGTAAGGATCTATAAATGGGTTCTGGGAAGCTTTGGCTTTGTACTGCCTGCCTAGTACCCGAGATTATTTATGGAAAGTAATATATGATAATGTTCTTGGCCAGATTTTCTAGTGGTATCTGAGATGATGGGGGCGTCAATACCAAACATCAATCATCTTGATCTCAAAGAAATGATTGCTACTAGTCAGCTGCGTCAGAAATGTAATATTATGCAAATGAACCCAATGCTGAAGGCCCAGCTTTACCTCAGCCTGAGTGTCGCTTTCGTCAAAACAACTTCATGCACTATCATGATTAATCTGCTCTGTGTCTCGATATCCTCTAGACGGTGCGAATCTCCCAAGCGTCAGGACTGTCTAGTGTTCAGCATCTGTCAGGATCGGTATTCTCCTGGCTGTACCGACACATCCAGTGAAGGACAAATTAATTAGCTTCTGCAAATGCTAACAGATGGCTTTGAAGGGCACTTGCTCTACCTCAGGTGAAAGCACTTGCACAAACTCATGTAGATATCGTGCATCTTGTCCGCCCCTTAAGACTCTGCCATGTGTCCACCTCGCACAAGCCTGTGAAGTGTGTACTCAAAAAAAATTGCCGTTGCCGTTTCACAATTAAATTTTTCAAACAAAACCCTGGTTTGCAATAATATGAACCCGGCAAAGTGGATAAGAAAGATTAATTCAACGTCATTACAAAGCCCATGATTTTAGCTGGTTGGAACAGAAACCAGCACGATCCGCCGCGGCCCGCTTTCACTTCCAACCGCAATTACAAATAATCAGTCCAATCAGTATGCTAATCTCTCGCGTTCAAACCGACGATTCATCAAAGTCGCTAATTCGCTGGCTGTCTTGGGTCTTTTATTTTGCCCTCTTTTCTGCAAATGTGATAACCGGTTAACATTATCAGTGCCTTATCAGGCCCAGGCCTGAACAATGGTACCAGTCCACGTCTGGATGAACTGAAAAGGTGACGGAGAAGACAGCCTTTGTGATTTTTGTCACTACGTGGCTGATAAAGAGTGTCTGTGAGGAGAATGAACAGAGAGGCCTATCAATTATGGCTCAATTGTTTCCTATTCATGTGTAATTTAATGAGTGGGGAGACGGCGTAGTAGCGCGTAGTACGGAAACAAAGACCTACACAGGCCTTTCAGAATTCGTATCCCGGCACAAACAAACACAGAAAGCCCCTCAAAGTCTCATGTCTCATATTGTTTGTGTGCTTGAGTCAATCGCATTGAGGAAAGAAAAGATCTAAATACAAAGCTAAGCTAGCGTTAACTGCTAACTCAAGCGTTTTGAATGACAATTCTTAAGTCTTTGTGCGTACCTTTTTTTAAATGATTCAGGTTGTGGATTTATCTATTTTTAATCTGTCTCGTCTAACATTTGATGAAGCTGTTGTTGTCAGCGCCAAATTATGATGAGTTATCAGCATAAACACAAAGGAGGCGTAATTATTCTCATGCCGTGATTAAGAGTTAGATTTCCCTCAAGGTACGATGAATTATCTCGCACACGTTCACACATATTGCGACAATGAACGTAAACGGCAAGCCATCAAATGAATGATTGCTTGTGTCTAATTGGAGATGTTCATTTTGCGACTACATCAGAGGCGATGTGGAGGAGGGCTTTATTGACACGGGTGTTCGCACAAATCTAAGGTTCAGATAAGGTAATGGACCGTTTCGAAGTCATCCACAAGTGACAGATATTCCTCGACGTTAGGGGAATGTGGTGACTCCTGCATCTTTTGCAATGCAAACGTGACAGTTTAATTACCTTTGCCTAACGTGAAGATGGAAAGGGTCCGAGTCTCTGCGAGCATGTGTACATTTTGCAGTGTTATTTCTTTTTTTTTTTTTAAATGATCCTATGAATCACACAAATGCTCACCGTTTTGGCAAGCACAGCACTTTCGTAGACTCCCCATCCCTCACATGGATCCACAGCTGAAATCAGACATGATTAGACTTTGTGTTCATGACACCATTCGCTTTACCAAGTTTAAATGATGTTGCTTTTACCAAAGTGCATTCAAGGTTTAATGGTTTGAAAACCATTTGGTAGTTTAATGTTTGGGAAAGTTATAGCAGGGACCTGCAGTATGATATGCTTCACTCTCAAAAAAAATGATACAACAGCTGTCACTTTGGGAACACACACATATGATACTAATATGCATTTCAGATACATATCAGTACTAATATGCATATAGGTGATGCCATATGACATTTTGTCGAAATACTACGCACATGGCACCCTTTAGGCTCAGTATAACACGCAAAACCCAAGGCGTCACACAGGTGACTAGCTTTAGCATCAATATGAGATGCAGACCCTACCCCAGACCTAAACCTACCCATAATAGTACGTGTTATATTGACGTTGAGGGTGCTATATACGTAGTATTTCAACAAAATGTCATATGGCATCACCTATATGACGCCAAAGGATGAGAATGTGTTGGCATATAGGTAAATAAGGTACAAAAATGTGCTTGCCCCAGGGACAGCTTGTGTATCATTTTTCTGAGAGTATTTTACTCTCAGAGTATTATACTCTTGTTATATTTCTCAATGTAAATCAAAAACACCCCCCCCCCAAAAAAAAAATCCTTTTTGATTTACTTTAACTTAACAAAGACATAAACATCACAAGTTTGTATCCGTTCCCATTTACATGTTTAGTTTGAATTATTTGACTTCTAATCTTGATTAGGATTTTCCTCCCTTTTCTTCTTTCATTCTCCCAGCCCCAACATGCAGTCAGTCACGAACTAAGCCACAAAAGCGAAAAGTTATATAACCTGTCAGACCTAGTGTCTCTCAGCTCTAACTCGGATCAAAGTGCATCAGTCTCCCTGAAGATGTCCTTGTTATTTTCCTCTGCTCAGGTACCAGCCACAGCACCCTTGACTATAGTATCCTAAAGGAATCATGGTCCTCTTTTATTTTTTTTCTTCTTCCACAAAATAAATAATTTTCATTAGTCTAACATATACATGATGGTGGGTTTGTTGCAGACTGTAATCACACACATGCTTCTCTTCATTGACATCCACCTAAAAGATGCTTTGAACTGACTGACATGTTTTGCCACTTTGAAGCCCACAGGTTGAGTTTTGCTTTCATTTCCTGAATGAGATTTCCTTGCCATCTCACCCCACAGACATCTGCATTCAGCTCATTGGCTTTCTTTATCAGGCAAAAGAGTCCAGACAGAATCGATGCGGCACACAATGAAGTGGACTCCAACGTAAATTGGCTCACTTGGGAGACAGAAGGCATCTCTTGCTCCAAATACAGTAAGAGAGAAGATCTTTATTCAGGTCACTACTATATAAGCACATACATTAATTCAGTAGCAGGGTGATGAATACTGACATACTGACATTCAAACCGCTTAATCACATTTTTTGTATTTTACGGTTTGTTTGAGGTTGTTTTCCACTGTAAGAGATACCGATTGATTGGTCTTGTCTTTTATTTGATCGTTTTTCCATTTACATTAACGCTTTGGCACATCAGAAATTTGATATTTTAGTTCTCAACAAGGGGCCACTGCAAACTTTCAAAAGGGCTTCACACCTCAGGATGACCTAGAATGATTTAAAGTAAGACGAAACAATCATTAAAAACCACAACAACACTTGATAACCCCTTCAACAACTGATGTAGCCTAACTTTAAAAGTGTAATTTATTTCGAAATATAGAAATGAATAAATGAACATAGACTTGTTAAAGTCATGTTATTAATAAAAACTCCATGGACATTTTTATGAAGAATATTTATATACATTTTACAAGATAAGCTCTAAAATATCTCAGGAAAAAAAATGATCATAAACATTTAGCTCCTAAAACAACTGGAATTACAAAATTTGATTATTTTAAGAACAACAATAATATTCCTCTTTTAATTTACTGAATTACAAACAAACTAGGGCTAGGGATCTTTCAAATATTGCTGTCAAAAAGGTTGAAGACCACTGATTTAGAATTAAATTAGTACTGAATAATATTTTACAATATCAATAGTAGTAGTATTGGGCTAAACATTAAAAAAAATGTTTAGCCCATAGAAAATAAATTGCTAAGTTCATAGCATAATGTTGATATCAGTCATGAAATGTGTTTCCAAGCTTCACTGTGGCTCTGCCTTCCAATCTAAATACAAATGCATAAGCAAGTGAGAAAAGCAACCTGCTCATTCATTTCTCTTTCTCTGTACCTGTTTCCCAGACACCGCTTGCCCATTGATTAGATGCCGAATTGGATGTGTTTGCACTTCCTGCAGACTTGGACCCCTCCGAGCGGCCACACAATGGAGATGGTTCACGTGCCAGGTAATTGGCGTCTGGGACAGGTGCTCCCACAAAGCAGCGGGGTTTCTGCACAGTCTCCTTTCACATGGCTGTAATTACCTAATTGAAAAACTCACTGGGGGGAAATAGGAGCGAGAGATAAGGTCTCTTTCACTAAACCACAGGCTGCTTTTCAGTTGAGCAGGAAAAAAAACATATTTGTTGCCTCTTGAGGTAAATATTGTCCAAGGGAGAAATGATGGAAAGAAAAGATAGAGGATCTATTGTATATGAGAGGCTGATTCAGACAGGCAGTGTTTGATGGAGGACACACATGAGGCAATAGACAAAAGACCAATAGATTTTTTGTTTTGTTTTAGCCTACGCCTCTCCTGTCCCTGAACTGAAGAGATTAAGGGTGAACATGAAAATGGTATAATGCCATATGAAAGGAGACACCAGTTTATATATATATATATATATATATATATATATATATATATATATATATATATATATATATATATATATATACAGTGTGTGTGTGTGTGTGTTGGAAAATAGACTCATAGTGTAACATCATCCAGGTTGTCATACACTGCACAAAAGGAAGACCACCGACAGACCCTCATTATTGCTGTATCAAGTCTAGCCTTTGACCTGAACATCCAATAAGCTCTTGTGCCTCAGGTGGTCCAGACATGGTTTATTTGCAGCTACATTGATTCATGAGATGTAACTATGTCTCATTGTGTCCTGTTAGTCTGTGAATTCACCTCAACCTTCAAGCACAGGTTGCTGATGCTTCAAATGGTCTTTATGAAGAACTACTTCTGGATTAGAAATGAATCAGGTCTTCCTGTGTCATTAACATCTACTGCTTTAAGGTTTGCCAAGTAATGATATTTGAATCCATGATCCCATTATAGATTTTCCTGGGGTTATAGTTATACTCCCAAGAATTTATCTTGAGGTGTGTTTTTAAATTCCCTCAGATGTTCACTTGAAAAAGTCTGTAAGAAGCTGTTACAATGTTATTGTTAGGAAGTTGTTGAGTATTTACTGCTGTGTGATGTTATTACAGAATAATCATTCCAAGACACTATCTGCTTTTGTAAAAACCTGAACCAATGCTGCACCCTGGTGGAGAAAAGTTGTATTTAAAGACAAAATCCAAAACATTTACAATTTTGATAGTGTATTTTATTTTATCTCCATATGAAATAACTAGAGAATTAATTGGCAAATGTATTTATTTTTCATCACTGAAAGTTTAGAAAGTTTGCCTTTCATTAACCCTGTCCATTTTTTTTCAAGAATATGCTTTCCCTCAGAAATTCATCATATATTTTAAAATATTTATCCTTAAATACATCCTTACTGATGTAATTCTTCAGTGAAGAATGGTCAAAAAGTCCAAATCTGATTAATGATATATATTTTTATTTCATATGAAAATTATGTAAAATGAATATTTACATTTTCAAGTATTTTCCAATTAATGCTATTACATCTTTTATTACATTCAATAACACTCTAAAGGAACAGTACATCCAAAAGCACTATAAAACATTCATAAAAGTATAGTTTTTGTCTGTAAAGTCTTCAGAAGTCATACAGTGTGAGAAACATCAATTCGCCTTATTTGGAAGTTTGGAAGGACTTTTAGGTGAATAAATGATGTCAATCTCCCTTTTTTGTTGACTGTCCCTTTAACCAGGATAAAAAAGTGAAATGATAATGGCAGTTTGAAAGGTATAGGTTTACACGCACATTTCATCATTCTGAATGTTCACCACTAACATTGCACAGATACGACTGGAAACCCAATGACGTTCTTATCCAGTCTCCCAGAATACATTTCTGTCGTTTTTTCAGCTTCAGTGACAGTAACACATCTCAGCCACCAGGTAGAGTCCTTCTCTGGATCCTCTTTACAGATTTTCCAAGTCCTCTGGTAAAGAAATGACTAACTTTCCCACAGTATGTGTTTGTGGTTCCATTCAGCGCCACTTCCAGCGGCAACAAGAAGGATTTTACGAGATCCTCTCCAAATGTGTACTGCCAGAAAAAGCAAAGAGTGATTCATTAGCTTTGGAAAGAGACATTGATTGGAACTCCACAAAAGGTCTAGAAACTTCCATTCTTAAACTCTAAAATAATGCAGAGTGACTCACATGTTTGAAAGCATCATACACGGCCTTGAAGGCAGGCTGTTTGTCGCTGTGAAACACTCCTCTGTTGCCGTGCAAAATGACAACACCTTCTTCTTCAGCCGGGATGCAGTTGCTTCCGTAGATACAATGGTCAGGACGATAGTTCCAGTGGCAGGGGAAGGTAAATACCATCTCTGGGTGAACACACATCTGTTACAGAGACTTTTAATCACAATAAAGAGACAAGACATAGAAGAAATTCAGATAGGCTTACCTGGATTGTAATGGAAGATTATATTAATCAGGTCTTGATCACCCCAGGTAATGTTAAGCTTGTATTTCTGCAATAAAGGCATGAGAAGCTCGTCCCAGTGCAGACCAACAGAGGTCATGTCATTCTGTCCATAAAGAGTAAAAAATAAAATTAAAAAAAAAAGTTAAGTATCTCTATCTAAAAGCCAAGGTAAAAATAGACATGTGGCGTCCTCTTCTGGACTAAAATGGAATTACAAAATTATATATAAATACTAAAAGGGATAATTTACCCCAAATGGAATATTCTATCACCATTTACTCATCCTAATGTATGAATTTGTATGAAAACCTGTATGAAGGTTGGTAACCAGATAGTTGACGGTAGCCATGACTTTCATAGTCCCCCCTGTTTGTTGCCAGGAGTTTTAATATAGTAATATAGAATGTCACATGACATTTACAGCTCACATGATTGGTTTGCCTATGAAGCAAAGATGGCTGCATCCAGGTCATGAAGCTCTGCATGTGTTCTTTCTATTGAGATGAATAGGAATAGCTGACTTCAGAATCCGGCCCTCTTATCTCACCTTGAAATGTGTCCTTCGCATCCGGGTCAAATTCATCAGCATGACACCAGAGTTGATGCCAGTTCTTCCATAATACGGATGCCGGGAGAAGCGACTGTACCAGGCAATCCGTGGCTCCTCATGCTCTGGTGCCATAGCTACTAACTGAGTGGAGTTAAAGAGTGCCAACATGTCCCAGATCAGCTCTACAGGCTGCAAGAAGAGGACATCAGTGTCCACATAAAGTAAGGAGTCCACCTCACTCAGAATCATCTGTAGAGAATAGAAAGAAATTGCAAATAGTTTGTCCCAAACTAAATTATCTGTTCTCAGAAAAAAAGAGACCACCACTTTAGAAAAGATTAATGGATATTTTATGATTTTTTTTTCTTATTGAAGCACAGCATTGTTGGGAGTAGTCACTGTCATTTTAAATGACCATAAATGACCAAAAAAAAAAAAAAAATAAAAATCAGATTTTGCTTAAAAAGACTTATACTAAACATGCTGTTTCAATAACCAAGACTGCAGTAATTCTCACCGGTAAGAAGAGTCTCTGCGATGCACATGGCTTGAAAAGCTGACTCCACTCTTCACGGTTCTCATGGGGAAATGAAATGGGGTGAACAACATAGCTGACTTTCACTCGGATCAAAGCTGGCCAGGAATCCAGCTGTGCAAGAGGAAGATGGGGTAAATCTTGTATCTCAACAGTTTCTCAATGGTTCTCTAGCAGATTAAAGTGCATAGCACTCTTGGGATATACAGGGGTAACTATGCCCCTAAAATGACTCCACTGGTGAGATGTGCCCGTTGTTGTGCAATAATATAGATGTGCATGCATATATGTCAGAAATGATTGTTGGCTCATACTAACCGCTGCTTTTATGTTTGTGTGTAACTGCTCTTCTGCAAAGATGTGAAATCTCAAGTCTCGACTGCTGAGCATGGCTGTGGACTTCAGCATGTTGACAGCTTCCCCATGTCTCTCTCCACAAGCCACCACAGCCAGCTGCATCAACGTCTCCCGCTGTCCAGGTGAGGTCACCTTGTGTGCAACATCTCTGAAAACGGACAGTCAGTGAGCTTTATAATCCTATAGATGGGCTGATAGAAGTATGGCTGAATAAATAAACAATCATTTTCTAATTTCTTTTTTTTTGTCTGTGCAATAAACATTAAATTAAATAGACATGAAAAAATTATAATGTGATAAAGATATTTTATGTGTAAAAATAGATTATTCTATTTTATCTATAAAAATAGAAATAGATTAAAGAATAATCTTTATAATAGATTATTGAATGTTTTTAATAAGTCTCACAATAAATATTATTTTCCAACAAATGGTCTGAGAACAGAGATGCTCAATGTTCAGAAAATTACAGAAATTAAATTTTAAATTAGCCGTTTTTATTTCCTAATAATTTACAATAAATTTCTAATTCGGCTTTTTTTTTTTTGCAATAAGCATTAAATAAATCAAATGGATGAAATGTTTTCAAAAATTAAAAAAAGATAAAGCGATAAAAAAGATACTTGATGTTTAAAACTAAATTTGTTATAATGGTTTATTAAACATATTCAATTGGTCTCACAACAAAGGAAAAAAACAACAGATGGTCTGATAAAGGGATGGATGAGTAAACAAGACCACAAACGGTCAGAGAAAGGAGCTGCTTAATGGTGCTTAACTAAATTTTAAATGAGCCTTTTTATTTCCTAATAATTTGCAATCATTTTGTAATTAAACATTTGTTGCAATTAACATCTAAATTAAACAGAAACAATGTTTTAAAAATGAAAATATAATATGATAAAAATATATTCCGTATTTAAAACTAATTTTCGTTATAATAGTTTATTAAACACAACTATAGGTCTTACAAGAAAAAAAGAAAACATGGGATTTCTAGTATTTCATTGATTCGTTCTTTATTTATTGGTACAGTATTCTGTCTACTGTTTTTTTAACAGTTTAGGCTCTATGCACAGCTCCACTACTTCCTGAACTTCAGCCAGCTTCTTGTTTCCTGTATACCATTATTGGACAATTTGATTAATTCAGGTGTGCTTGACCTCAGTAGTCACGGCAACAATAATCAAACACACCTGAATTAATCAATGTGTCCAATAATGCCAGACAGGAAATAAGAAGCTGGCTGAAGTTCAGGAAGTAGTGGAGCTGTGCATAGAGCCTATTAATTACACAAATTGTCTCAAGCTCAGTCTATCACCTGAAAAACAGGTGTGCGTGAGAGGGGCGTGATTTGGCTGTTTGTCGTTATCGGTTCAATCAATGCCCAACAACATCTCGATACTGTCGACATGTCAGCACCATGGACTGTAAAGGTCAGCACTCTCTCTTGACAATAAATCAGTACAGGTAGGTGTCAACATCTTCCACCACTTTAAAGAGTATCTCTCAAGTCAGTGTGGAATTACACGGGCTGTTGTCATGCATCGTTCCCCTTTCATGGATTTTTAGTAGTGGATTTTAGTCCTGTATTTCTGGCCTCGTATTTAAGAAAATAATCTGAAACGGCATAAGCTCAAACTGTATGTCACATTTTGTTTTTTGTTTTGGGATAGTATTTTCAGTGTAACTTTCCAAAATTGAGTTCAAACATTATTTAAAAAAAAAAAAAAAAAAAAAGACAAACACGGATTTGAAATGTTATTTACTCGAATTCCGCCTGTTAAACATACATTATCTAAATAAGATTAACGAAACCAGTGTGATTACCCGAGTATGTGTGATCTGGTCGCAGTGGGTCCTTGTTTTGATTTTACTCCATTTAAGTTCTTTGCGATGGACGGTTCCAGCGGCGCCCTAACTTGCTTTAAAAAACCCTCTGCATCATGTTTACTGAACACAAATAGTAACGATAGAAGAGTAATGACTATGCAAAGACTAAATGTACGAATATATCCACGCATTCTACAGGGCACGGACAGTTTTCACTTGAAAAGAGTACACTGAGTGTGTACTCGCCCCACTAATGACCACTAGCTATGTCCGTCGTTTCGTGAACGAAACGAATCGTTTGAGTCGGATCTTTTCACTGATTCGGATTCACTGATTCATAGAACAAAATATTTAGGAGTAGCCAAATATCAGAAGTGTTACGAATAAATCTTTCTAGAAATAATTGTAAAAAAATCGTTGAATGACATTAACAAAAATATTCTTTTATAAATAGCATTTTCAATAAATAGCACTTTGTTAACATGCAAAACGTAAATTTAGATTCTAAATGAATAGGAGCTAAATCATGGCTGCAACAAACTGAACTGGGATACATCAAATTATAATTAACAAACTTATTAATAAAACATATGACTTGACTATAACGTTTTAGATCAAATGTTTGCAAGGCTGCCAGAGACCGCGTGATGACGTCATTTCCGAAAGAACAACTGTATCGGTTCTTTAAAATGAAGTTCGAGAGAACCGAATCGCACAAATGAATCATGCTTTCTATCATTAACGACCACCACCATCCCCCACATACAAGTGGCGTGATAAAAGACCCCTACTACAACAAACCCCTCAAGACTTATTCCTCAATTTACTAGCAAAGTAATTAATATTTTAATTACTACTAGCTTATTTTTATTTTCAACTGTATTTTTTCCATTATTATTGCTTTTTTCTGTAGTTGAATTTACACAGATTTTTAAATGATTATTAATAATAGCAATTGTTACAACATGCATTTTAATCTTACAAGTAGGTTTTTTTGTTTATTTAATAGACAATAAACAATATTTAATAGTCAGTATGACTAGTTGTTAAAAATATTTTTTTTAAGTCCTAGAATGGTACCTACTAGTAAAATTAAAAGCATGTCTTGTGTAATAATGGCTTGTAACTAAATTTGTAGTAGTACATTTATAATATTGATGATTACTTATAGAGGAATAAATGTCAAATGTAACAATAGTACATGTAGACTAAAATGTCACACATGAATATTCAATATTCCCTAAGGGGGAGCACAGAGGAACTAGATTTGTCTACCAGCAAAACAGGCTTTCTGCTCTGTATATCAGTCAAATAAAAATAAATGTTTCCATCAGTATAAGGCAATGTATATTGAGAAATGAATTGTCATGTTGAGTTAAGACACTGCTATTAGCCGTCAAGCAACAATCCTCTTCATTGTCTCTGATTGAAACTGTATGCCACATATTGCATCACTCCTCATGGTGAGGTAAAAAACACAACACTTTGAATATCACTCTCATGCATGTCATGTGCATTTCACAAAGAACTGAAAAGACATTTCACCACACAACCCAAATTTGATAATCACTCCCTCAAGGTCTTTGTTTGCCCTAGAAATAAATCTGTTGACAAAATGAGTCTAAATCTTAAATTTTATTAAGAGATATTTCCTATACTGCAATATTTATATACCACCATTCATCATAAAGTAGGGGATGAATTTAACATCTTACAAATTCATTTCTTTTTTGTTGTCAAAAAATGTTATGTTTCTCATGGAATAAACAGAATTATATAAAGACAATCTAACACAAAACAGCGCTGGTAGAACAACTAGCCGCACAAATGTGATGCAATCTAACATGACAAGAGTCAAATAAAAAGGCATGAACAAGAACAAATAAACAACGAATTTCTGCATTTGATGGGTTTTCCGTAAAACTGTACAAAAGTACCAGCAGGTGCAACAATTGTAAAAGGAAGTACTGTTTCGATCACAGTTATTCATAGAGGGCTTAACGCCCACCCCGTAATGCATTGAAAGTATATTAAAGTTTCAATACGCAACTGCTGCAACTGTCATTAATGTAAAAGCAAGTATGTTCACTACAATGTTCTAGTTGAATCAACATGTTTTTAAGCCCCAGGGTCAATTCCCAGGATGTAATTCGTGCTGTTGCAACAATTACAGACTGGTTTTAAAAAATGGTTTACGAAACTATAGTGAAGAGAACATGAACGGGTGTCACTGTCCACATCCAAACAGACAACAACACTTATCTAAATTAATAAGACCATGTTAATTAAACTGTCTAAATGTCATCAAATTCAAATTCGCTTACAAACTCTACAGTTTATCTCGAGCTGACCTACTAGGTATTGTAACAAATCAGGACAAGAATATCATGGTGAAATCCTATGTTCCAGATGCTATAACTGTGGTAGTAGTGAGACATGGCTTATATTGCTGGGTTAAGTCTGTCTTGTTAAGTCTTGACAAACGTAAGCGCGCTCCTGTGTTTGTTTGTTTAAAATGGATATATTAGGTGCAGGAGACTGGAAGTAATGTTCATACTCCACGGGTTCCTAATGAGACTCTCCGTTGAGTGAGGAAACCTCCCCTCGTGGGGACGAGGATCTGGAGATCCCCTTCTCTGTGTTGTCTGAGTTGGATCCGCTCTGGCTGTGGTGGTCTCCAGATGTTGCGCTGGAGGACGAGCTGGAAGAGGGCTTAGTTTTCTCCTTAAAGTCTGTTATGATAACCGTCAGATCTCCCACTGTCACTTCCAGATGCTGTGCGCTGCTCCGGTCCACATTTTTTAACCTGGGCCTGCAGAGTAGAGAGCAATAAAGAAATCAGATTTGCTAGTCTTGCCTTCACTTGAGCCGAATAATGACATTGCCTTCTGTAGAGCTGCTTTATTAGATGAATTGAATCAACATTAAACATTCTGACGCTACTATCTTCGGTAGAGGATGAATTTTGCTAAATTAACAATTGTTACAGGTGTATTACCTTGAAGCTGCTTTAAAACAATATGTATCGAATGTAAAGCACAGCAGCCTTTGTTTTGTGAGAATTTTCTCATCCATAGGCAATTAAAAAAGACTTAGGAGCCAATTAACTGAGCTAAGAGATTAATCATGACATCAGAAGCATTGATTTGAAGACTTGCTTGACATACATAAATGTATTTTTGAACAAAGCTCTGTACTTAAAGGTATACTCCACTTTTTTGGAAATAGGCTCATTTTACAACTCCCCAGAGTTAAACAGTTGGATATTATCGTTTTCGAATCCATTCAGTCGATTTTCTGATATTTAGAGGAATATCAGTAACCAGACAGTTTCTGGTCTCATTGACTTCCATAGTATCTATTTTTTCCAACATTGAAAGTCAATGAGACCAGAAACTGTCTGGTCACTGATATTCTTTTAAATAACAGAAAATCAGCTGAATGGATTCGAAAACAGTAAAACTCAACTGTTTAACTCTGAGGGAGTTTTAAAATGAGCCTATTTCCAAAAAAAGTGGAGTATCCCTTTAACATTTTTTTCATAAGGGAACTAAATTTATTTAAAATACATACAAACATTAAGTTAAAACAGTCCTTTTTTTAAATGGAGTAAAAACAGCGAATTGGTTAAATATTGCGATTTTAAATATTACAAGCTGATTTTCACCATCATTATTTCAGTCTCACAATCCATCAGAAATCATTCCAATATACTGATCTGGTGCTCAAGAAAAAAATGTTTGTTTTAAAAAAATATTTGTAAAGTGTTCAGCACATTTTGGCAGGTAAAATATTTTATGTCGAAATAGTTTCCAGAAAGAGGATAACCGTATTTATTTTTCCACAGTGTGAGGTAGTTGCTACGTAAAATGGGGGGTAGGAACTACTAAATACAGGGACCGTATCGCAATGTTTCACCTCATTTTCTTGTGGCTGTTCTTTTTCAGTGTTGGTGCTCTCTCATTCTTGTCCTTCTCAGTCTTTTCCTTTTTCTCCTTCTTAGGCTGTGTGGGTGAGGCAAACTGTTGTGTGACTTGCTGGGCTACCAGTTGGGGAACAGGACGAGGTTTCCTGTGAGGGGAAAAAAATAGGAAAGTGTGAGAGGCGAGAAAGTGAGATTTCTCAGATCGGGATGACAAGCTCACTAGGGCCAAATGAAAAGGACTATGTGGGGGAAAACAAGTTAAAACAAGCAAGTGTTGTAGCCAGTTGAGAAATCTTGCCTACACCGAGTAATCGGAGAAGAATGCATTTTCTCAACAGTTGAGAAACAGACACAAATTCACTGATCGGTTTTCCTTTAAACAGCAGGGAGACAAAAACCTTGGTAATTTAACTTCCTAATACAAGCTAATATATCCCTAATATACTAGCTTCTGTAGAATTTTAAACATTTAATAGATAAAGAAAATAAAATGGAACTAGTAATAACACTAGATTGTGCTGAGAAAATTACATTTTAAATGATACAAATTATCTACTTTGGCATGAACGACAGACTACGAAAAACTAAACCATACTGAAGAGAGAAAAAAAAATATGAACAATTCTATAATAATTCTCATATAAATCTATTTAAAGCACCAGCTCTAGATTGAACCAATGGATGTAACTGGCCAATTGGCCCTTGCTGAAACAGGCATTGGTCTGTTTGTAGGATACAGTCTTGCCCTTTCAACGCATTAGTTGTTGCACCCCTAATTAACGACCTGACGGCTATGGCAATTACAGATTATATCTGGACCTATGAGCTGAACTAGCCATACTGATCTCAGATCAGAGCTCGGGGTCAAGTCCCCTCAGTAGCGTGGTGTTTAGAACGACTGTTGCTCTAATGTCAAGAACAACAGCTGTTACACCAAAAACAGAGCAGTATGAAGGCCAGGACAGTTGCTGTCTGCTTTGCCAGCATACACACAGTGATTTTAAAAACAGCTTCTCGGTATCTGTGCACTGGTGCAATGTTTACGCTTTCATCCATAACCCCCGAGTGCTTTGGGAATAGCTAATTAAGTCACACATTGTGAAATTAGGACATCTAGAGCTTTAAAGTGGAGCAGCCAAGAACTGGTCATTAGCATTGATCCTGAGCCCAAGGCAAGTGAAAACGGCCATTATTAGTTGTTACCTCGCTGCATGTCAAGACCTGGCTGCTTGCTGTGGACTCGTAACACCAGTCACACGCAGCACTGTTAGACGATTCAGATTACATCAATCGATCACTTTGTGATGCATTTCCTCCGTGCCAGACAAGAGTAAATCGGCCTTAACATTGCTGATCCTTCTTATTTCTAAATGTTTGTTATGAGCGAGTGAGAGATTTTGTGAAATTACTCAATTCATTAGTCACTCTTCGTCTCATGCATTGTGTTGCAACTACGCTTTTATATAATTCAAGCTATTTGGTCAATACTGGGTTTATTTTTGTAATAATGTCTCACTGACTATATTATCCTGCTTATTACTTGGTTACTTTTTAAATAAATAAAATGGACATAAAATAACTTAGTCAAAGGCCCCATTTATACTTGGTATTAAAGGGTTAGTTCACCTAATATATATATATATATATATATATATATATATATATAAAATCCCATAATGTACTCACCCTCAAGCCATCCTAGGTGTATATGACTCTTCCACAATTGGATTTGTATTAAAAAAAACTGGCTCTTCTAAGCTTTATAATTGGAGTAAATGATGCCACGCCACTTAATGTTAATATTGCTACTGTCTTCCTTTCTCTCAAACATGGTAGATTATGTTTTTTTATTTAATTAACATTGACACAGACAACAGCCGGCTTCTGTCACTTTAAGACCAAATGTCTTTAGTGTGTAAGACGCATCGGGTTTCCTTCTCAACTGTTCACTTATGACATAACCGAGAGAATACTTGCAGAGACAGGTATTTTGACAATCTTGTGTGTATGTGTCCGTTTAACTGCAATGTGTTAGAGCGCTGTCTAAAACACGCCTTAAGTGTGACCCATTTGTGACCCAAGACACATGATGCATTTACGAGCACGCAAAACAAAACACCGGCCATGAATTAGAAGTCTAAAGCAAGAATCTTAAGAGAAATGTTAAAGTATTTCAATATAAGAAAAGAAGTGATTGAGTGTGTTGCCCAGCCCTGTTAGTTTGAATAGCAAGAGGCGTCGACTCTCACCTAAGTTTATGCTACTCCTATGCCATGTCGACTCAGGTCACTCTTCCACCAGAACTCGACTTGCGTACGGCTGTTTCCGGAAGCCAGTGATTATAGTTTATAAGTTTATAATTATGACATTTCTGAACTTCAGCTCGTACTTGCACATTCGTGTTAAGTGCATTTGAGAAACGCAAGTAAAAAAGGAACAAACGTTTATAACCTCGCACGCAGAAATTCATCTTATAGCTATGAGATCCATCAGGAAAATACACTCACGATGAGTGATTTATTAGGTTTTTGATTTAATTTTTATTGAACCATCACTTTTATTGTTTCCAATCCACTTGTCACAATTGAAAGCCGAACTCAGAAATAATGTGAATCCATTGGGCAGGCAATAATATAAATTAATAATAAGCAAATAAATTAAAGTAATGGAACAGTGGCCAAATCAGTCAGCAGGACACCGGGATTGTTCCTGACTGACCGTAGGGCTACAGGCTGTGCAATGCGTTTGGGTCCAGTCGGGTTCGAAAATAAACTATAATTTTATCAAGTATGTCTCGGTTCAGGTTTTTCCTTTGAAAAAAAAAAAAAAAAAAAAATGTCGGTTTTGGGTAAAAGAGATTCGGGTCAGGTACAGAAATCCAGCACATCCCATAGACTTTCAATGGACTGAAGGTCTGGACTCAGAGGTGCCAATTCATGTGTAAAAATTATTCTTCACGCTCAACCAATCTTTCACAATCTGAGCCTGATGAATCTTGACATTGTCATCCTGGAATATGGACATGATGTGTCTTCCTACGTGGTCGTTTAAGAAATTAAAAGCTACACACTCCAATTACGGTTAGAGGAAACATTACATGCTAGAACCAATCACTGCAATAACCATCCAATCATAGACTCTTAACCATTTGGCTATTTAAAACCAAACAGCGACTTTTCTTTTTGGACGAGCGTATATCCAATATTAAAAAACTAAAATTAAAAAATGTTAACTAATATGTTATCAATATATTGTGTATTCTTAGCAAAACATCACTGAAGGCTGGGGCTCTCAAAATATAACTTAGGATCTCATACATTTAAGTCAGTTTTATTAGTAAATAAATTGATTCATTTTTTTTGTCATTGTCAGCTATTATGTAAGCAAAGAAACCACATGTGTCTACAAAGATGTCTTTTCTTACAGAAGTGCACAAACCAAAACATTTTTCCCACGTTACTGTTAATTCAGAAGGACACAAGGACTGCGTTATCTCCTCTGAGCCAAGAGTTTCTCAGATGTGTTCATATCTGCATGTTTGTATTATGCTGTAATGACTGTACTGGGGAGGCTTGTGTACTCATGGGCTTGAGCGATGGGAGGGGACACCATGATTAATGCGCTACACTGTGTGAACATGCAGTCTCCATACTGCTCCTTCCTTCGCTCCACTGCCAAGCTCCGTTTGACAGATGGCCCTCTGCCTCCCACTGTCCCACCTCTCCACACTCCGTTTTCGGCTGTTCTTTCCAAGCATTTGCGTTTTCTTTTAGCTGCTTTTCAAAATCCCACACTGCAGTTCCACATTGCTTGCACATCGCTCGCTTCGGTATCCAGCTTTCTCTCCTTTCAAAGGCTCATAACTGTCAGAATCAAAATGAGGTCAACCCGTTTGAGACTGTTTGGGCATGTGCTTTTGCAAAACGTGCAATATTTCGCTAATAAATGATAACAGGCTATAGTAATTTCTGAATAATGTGAATATTTTTGTGGCTTTTGGTTTATTTGGCATTGGCATGCTGGGAACGCTTTCTCAGACTGCATTAGTTTCGCCTTTTTGGGCAAAGAGACGAGAACTCACAGTGCAGCACTCTGGGTTTCTGCACACATGCAATTAGAGAGGATTTCACATGCTGCTCAACTCCTTCAAATGGCAACTGACTAATATAATGCCTCCTGTCCTATATAAATATTTCAGAAATAATTTACATTAAAATATTAAAATTACAGCTAACTTAAGACCCAGTAACTAGTTGATATTTCACATTTTGAGGATTCTTTTTTACATCGAGCATTAAAAAAAACATGACTATGACTGCAAAATATATTGATGGTTAGATTTATGCTTTCCTCAGTAAACATTTGCATTCGAAATCCTGTTTATCATCACCTCACTGACAGTCATGAAGGATGATTGGTCGGTCCAGTTCTCGAAGTGAAACCCCTAGGTTGCGTCAACAAATTATAATCGACTGCCTTAAATCTGTTGTGATAACACAAATGTGTATTAATGTCAAGTCAAATAAAATAGAGCTCCAATGTGAAACAACATAATACCGAGTTATTTTGCTCAATCCGTCATTGCGAGAGGTCGAGTAAAAACAAAAAAGCGCTTGGTCTAGAGGGGATATTCTCTCTATTTGTGGTAATTGAATGATATAATACTGCAGAGTGAATACTTGTGCTGGGGGGCGAAGTGTGTCGGTACACTGAAATTAGAGGTTTGCCGGCAGGTTCTGTGGGTCAATGGGGGAATGGCTTGAAATGCTCAACAAGAAGCTCTGCTGCTTCATCAATTAACTGTCAGTCTGTCAACACAAGTTAACAACTAGGTAAACAAACCTCTCTTCTAACAAGAGCAAATATAGCCAGTGTCGAAGCAACATTAAAAAAAAAAAAAACATTAACTCAGTGGCTTGTGTTGCGTGATTTTAAAGAGATAATTCATCTTAAAATAAAACTGTCATAATTTTTCACCCTCAGGTTATCCTAAACCTGTATGACTTTTACAATGTGGAAACAAAAGATTTTGAAGACAGTTCCATCTGTTTTTGTCCTTAGAATGAAAGTTAATGGGTCCAAAACAACACAGAACCCCACTGACTTTCATTGATTTGACTAGGAAAATAAAGAACGTATAAATCTTTCATAATATCTTGCTGAAAAACTTCTGACCCAAATTAAGGCAGCCAACAGACATGCTCTAAATTAACCCATGTATGTAATAACATTCACCACACATCAGTCAGGCTCAGCTAAATCGTGGCCTTATAAAACATTCATCTGCTATCCGCTGCACAACCGCAATTTATACAAACACCCTGTTGTTGTCATACATTTGACGGTTGCTTGGAAAGATAATGAAGCAAAAAGCAGCAGAATCAATCGATGCATGTTCTTAGCATTTATTTGCTTTCCAAAATAAAGCATAACAACCGATTTATTGGAGAAAAGTGAACACATGGTGTGTCAAGAAGCTCTCCATTCTTCATAAATGAATGGCCTGCGAGTATCACACATTCAGGAGGACATCATCATTAAAACCCATCATTTGTGGCCATCTCCGAGGCATTATAACAGGGCAGATGTGCAATCATGGGTTTATTTATGGGTACGAGTGTCTGTGTGTGCGCATCCTGATGTGATGATGCCTCCTCTGATGACAGCATTCTTGATTAAGCCGTTGAATGCAAATGAGTTCAGGCCGTCTGGACGCCAGCTGCTGCGGTGGCCTGGACGAGTGACAGCACCCCACCCCCACATAAAAATCCTCCGCCCTCCCACACGCACTTTTGCAGTGAAAATGAACATTTGTTGGCTTCAAATAACTGCTGTAATACTTTAATTCAGCAGTGGTAATGGGATCTGAAACTTGACGATAATTAAAGCTTTATAAACAATCTCCCTAAAGAAAGATGATCATTATCGGGTGCTGTTGTTGAGAGCTGAGGTCTGTCATCATCATCATCATCATCTGCTTTTAGTGTGCGTTTATGTTCCGAAAAGCAGATGAGGAATGCTTTACTTCCTGACCTGATCTCATCTTAATGACATAAGGGAAATAACTGACTGTCGACTCAGTCGCTGCCTGTTCCAAAACAGGATTTTTATGACAGATGAGATGAAGGTGAGAAAATACGAGCCCATTAAATGTCTTCTTTGATGAGGTCATTAGCGCTCTCTCCTGGATCTCTGCCACAGGATAGATGCTATCTGTGAGGCCGATAAAAGCAGAGCATCGGCTGAGACCGACAGTAGATTCTTAGAAAAAAACACCGCCAATTTCATACGGTTGGAACCCTTATTCTCTGCAACTAATTAAAATCTCAGATTTTTATTTGACTTTGTACTCTTGTTTTCCTTCATATAGAGTGACTGTAATATCATCTTAAGGCGCGATCCCATTTAGTACGACACTTTGACGTAATTGCGGTTTACATAAATTAGTTGATATGCATGGAATGTGTTTATTCCTTGCACTGGTTATGTTCCCCAATGATGGCAGCTCCTGGGCATGCAGAGTCAGCCGTTATTAAAAAAAATAGAGCCCGTTCTAAAGCGTGGAAATGTTTTAGACATTTCAAACCAAGGAAGCACAACTTGGCAAGAGCATCGAAAAAGAAAAGAAAAATCCTGGTTCTTACTGGTATTTGTGTATTTGGACTATTACAGTGAGATTTTACGAAGCACTAGAATACAGTTGTCAGTTTCATATTTTGTGCTCAATACAGAATCCTACTTTTTTATGTTACAAAGCATACAACGCTGTTGTTGGTCATTTAAACTCGAGCTTCAATTTGACTCATTTATTTAATTACGCGCTGTCGATCGTGGTAAAACTTCATGGTTTTATGGGCACAGCAATGTTTGACACTGTCGCTTTGGATAGTTAGAATGCGGTTGTGACTAGCAGTTTGATCATAAAGTTGAATGAAGAAATTTAAGCAGCTACTTTAATCATTTTAGAAATCACACTTGTAAGCAGTTGCTGCTTTATATCCCACAAAATACCAGTGAGAACACAGTAAACACCCAAGTAATTAAATTAACTAAAGGATTAATCAACTATTCAGTAAAGAAAAGACAAAAATGGATTAACCAGTAAAAGGAGAAAAAAAAACCTGTTAGATTATTCGAATTAATCGGTAGATTAATCGATTGGAAAAAAAGTTTGTTCCAGCCCTAAACACATTAACAAAACTTTAGTGAAAATGTCAGAGCTGAACGCAACAATCAGCAGCACCAATGCATTTTCGGTGCCATTTCACGGGCAAAGAAGGTCCATTGTCTATCGGAAATAGTGTAGCCACATTTAAAGCATAGCTCACACAGAAGTCACTTTTCAAAGCAGGCAGCTTTCTGTTGGTCAACACAGCAAATTCACATTACCAACTTAAAAAGTTGCGAAATCTGCGTTGGGAAACAAATTGACATGCACTGATGATTGACAATGAACGAACGTAAATTTTAGGAACAGCATTTCCCAAGCTTTAATTCTTTGAAAGTTAATTTGTTCCTCTTCATTAATAATGCTCTATTACACATATTGCAATAGGCGGACTCTTTTCATCCCTCCAAATCACTAACATGCATTCAACTGATCTTTACAAAACACATCAAGATGCTTGGAAAGATTGAATGATTCAAGTATTTATCCACCAATTAACTGTAGGATTGGTGCATCCCAAAGATGTTTGCACTGCCAAAAGAAAAACTTTGCTTATAGGTTGTGTTATGACTTGCTAATGTACTTGTCTAAAATGACTAATCAACTGAAATAACCCCTAATTAACTGAAATAATACTTCCAAAATAGCCTAAATTGATAAGGATTTAATTTGTTTTACCAACGGAGCTGTTTAGTAACGTGACACTGATTGCTCACATTTATTCCTTAGGTAATAAACATGTAATAACTGTAATTATTAACATACACACACAGCTAATGGCTGAGTCTCAAAACAAAGTGAACTGGCTATTAGGACTGCAATCGAAATCTAGCTGTCGAAAAAAGTCCAAATATTATGTCCAGTTAGGCAGCTCAATAGATTTGAGGATTGTTAGCAGATATCGAGTGGCACTCACCGCGTTGACGTTCCCTTCCTGACATCGCACATCATGCATTTGAACGCTTCGGCGCTGTTCTTGAATGTACACACGCTGCAGTCCCAGTAGCCGTCGTCAGAGGAGGGCTTCGCTTGCCGTTTCGGCCTTCAAAAAGCAAAACAAACAGAAAGAACATCACATCTCGGACTGTAGAAAGCTCCGTAACACATATGTGATTTTATCCATGCAAAAAGTCAGTCGGAGGCCTGCGCAAGCGACGCGTTCTTTAATGAAATGACACTTTAGGTTGATAAAACAGCCAGTCCGCCATGGTGGCCACTCTGTTGCGTCTTTCTCATTCACGCGCGCTGCCTAATGGTCTGTTTCGAGTCCTGAGTGAGATGGCCTCGAGTGTCTTGAAGCCACGGCTGTGGGAGTTTCTTTCTGTTTGTTTTTACCTCGTCGGACTCCTCTTGTCTCCCATGCTGCAGAAACTTTGTGCGAAGCGTGCAGGCACAGCCGCCTCTCGCGCTCTGTCCTCTCTCTCGCGCGGCTCTCAGCTGTCGTAGAGAAACTCCAGCGCAACGGTGGTCACGTGACTGTGATCGACCAATCCAGCGTCGATTTATTTTCTCAAAATCAGGGTCGTGGGTTTTATGGTTTTACTCTAATTTTTTACAGTCTATGGGTTTACTGCATCTCTCTTAAATTAAAATTATTTGTTCCTGGCACGTCACACGAAAAGGGTAAAAAACAGTGTCTACTAAACTCGAAAAATTCAGTCATTTAAATTAGCCATTTTGTTTGTCTATTGTTTTCCGATAAATGTTACCAAAATGTGGGTCTAAATCACAGGCTGTAAAAGGTCTAAAAGCAGCTTAAAACCATAATTTGGGTTTTGCTATTTACTAATAACAAACATCAAAAGGAAATATACTGTTTATAAAATTAATAAAACCTAAAACAAACAAAAAAAAAAAAAACATGGTTAAGATGGAGGAGCAATTTTAGCCTAAATTTAAGCTATAAGGACTAGCAAGCTTGCAGCCATATGTTTTCCCATTTTTCCATTTCCCAAAAGCATGAATATTAGCATGATTTTTTCCCCCTTAAAAAAACTTTGATAACTGGGTTGATTGGTTGAACTTGAGACTGACAGGTCAATCATTCGTTTAAATTATGATTAGTTGTATGATTTTAATCTTTAAACGTATTTAATTCCACTTTTGTGTGTATATATTCATGAAATGTGTGGAAATTTCACAAACTTACATCTGCTAATGTTATCAAGTAATATCATGCAATTAATGTGAAGATATTAATGTTTGATGTCTTACTGAGAATGCAGACATTTATTATTTTAAACCTTGATAACCAGTTGTTTGACAATAGTACTTCATATTGTTATCAAGACCAGTGTGTTTGAATTATATCAGTGGATGAATAAAATGCATGAAAAATAAGCATTAAAATGACAGCTGAGAGCAGACAAAGTTATTTTAAAACGGTTTATTTTCCATGCTTCCTGGAACAAAATAATGTATATGTGAAATGCACAAAACTAAACTATATTTACAAGATTAAAAAAAAAAAACAATCACAATACTATATACCAAATATTTAGAGGTGTAATTATCTGAATGAGGAGCATAACATCACAACCAACATCTCAGATCAAGATAAGCAGACAATTTCTCTGCCTCTCATGACAACATAAGAAATTTAGATTGATTTGACCTAAAAGCAGTTGAAAAGAGAAAGTCTGTTCTGAGCACATAAAAGTATGAATCAGTCACTGAGCTCCTCCTCATCACTGAAGTAGGTGCTCTTTTTGATCCTTGGCTTGTGGGTGTCGTCTGATGTAGATGCTTGAGATGCATCCTCTGTGACCTGCTTCTTTCTCTTCTCCTCCTCCTCAATGTGTGCTTGCTGACGATGACAGGCAAAAAGTTAGATTTCTCTTTGAGCCCATTTTTACTTTGAATATTAATGTATGAAGTCTGAACCATAGTGTATATAATATTCACTGACCTGGAAAGCAATTGCCTGACTTAAACTGTCCAATGCTGGATCCTCTCCTTCTTCCTCACTGTCCTCTGGTTCTCTAAAAGGACAAAAACAACATGTATTTTCTCTTATATTATTTTCAATTAATTACATATAAGAGATTAATTGCATTAAGTACATACTAGGTACTAGTTTAAACTATTAATTCTATTAGGAAGTACTTACACCTCCTCAGGCTGCTGAACCTTCTTCTTCTTTTTCTTTTCTTTTTTAGGTGGAGGTTCTCTCTCTCCAAGTAAATTTTTTGGACAGGCGTAACTCAAGTGCCCTTCTTCCTAGCAGAGACAAATGACATGACAAAACAAAACAGTGTAAGAATCTCAAAAAACTTTTCTCCATCCATCGTTTAAAATGTACATCCATCACTCAGAGTACAAGCCTTCACATCCATCTATGATAAATACAACAAAACCAACACGTCAACAATATGAATGGATCAGAAAACTTACCCCGCATTCATAACACTTGGATTTGTCTGTGTAATTTCTCTTTCTGATGAATTCTGTCGCTCTCCCATTGTCAATGGCGATGCTGGCCTTCACTGTTCTCCCAAACAACTGAAAGAGCAATCAATCACATTGGCTCTATGTGTGCTTTTTTTTAAACCAGACACTTACTAAGTCTTAATGTTATGTTAAAACAGCATACCTGTTTGTTGTTTAGCGAGCGGGCACAATTATGAGCAGTCTCTCTGTCTAGGAACAGCACAAACGCCACTCCCTTACTCATCCGTGTCTGCTTATCTTTGACAACAGTCACCCTTTAGAAAATGACATTGTGACTATGATCAAGATATACTTTGATATAATGATATGAGTATAACAATCTATTCATTGCAGAATGCAGACCAAAGGAAACTTACTTGACAACCTTGCCATATTTCGAGCATAGCTGTGGGGAAATTTCCGGAAATAACTTAAACAATATTTATAAATTAAATGCAAACATTTTGTAGTACAATAATGTAATATAGTGAGAGTAGATATCCCTTATTCTAAGAAACTTAATCATATATTTAATAAAATATTTAGAGTGCCCCACATAAACGGTGAAGTGTGTCAGATGCTTCAATGTAAGATATGTATATATTCAATGTATATATTGCTTAACCAGGTACAGGAAATTCCTGGTCTTGTTGAAAAACATCAAGCAGGATTTCTTCATTAGACGGAGCACCGATATGAATCCCTAAGAATTTGATAATGGATTTCCCTCAAGAAGATGTGTTAGAGAAGCTTTGAGAACTCGATGAGGGAACAACATTTTGTATGTTCATATGCCTTAGATTGTTATACAAATTGTGTATGTATTCCACAAATGACTCAACTTTCCCTATGACATGAGACAGTGTATCCCTAAGTCCTATTTCTATGTCCTTACATGATATAGTTGCTTTATTCTAATTTCAGCTCAACTATAATTATATTAATTTTCACTCTCAAATATCTTACCGCACTCTCCCCTATATAATTAATGGGTGCACTTTTTGTCAACATTATATTGTAACATGCAACAAGGTACCTTGTGCAAATCGTTGTTTGTCAAGGAGAATGGGATGTTCGACACATAAACAGTGCTTTTGCTGGGCGCTAAACCACCACTCATCTTTATCTCTGATATCTGAAAAGGAAAAAAAAGCAATATTTATGATTTATGACAACATGCATGTACACATAAAGCAAAATATGGCTTTATGAGCATGGCTTTATGAAACATGGCTAAAAAGAAGCTTACGAGCAATTTAATAAAAACACATTTCAGACTTACTTAACTATGAAAATCTTAGTTAAAGCATGTTTACGATAATGAAAATTATTGCGTTCGTAATGTCTAACTTGTCTAAAATGTATAGATTTAACCAGCAAGTAAATCCGATTCAAAATTCAGCTCAGCGTGACCCGGAAGTTAAAAAGGACGCCGCTTTCACAACATAACAGTCTCTCTCAGAAAACAAATTCACAAAATGTATTGCATCAAATATAAATCAACATGACTCATTAAAATACATTAAAATAAATATCCAGTGAACAATAGCATCCATTTTAATTTAGCAGTTATTTTATTAAGCTCGCCAGTCATTATTTTGAAAATTATTTTGGTATGGACCCGGAAACGTATTTTTGATTGTGGCTGTGGAGTTTTGTTTGTCAATGAGCTGAGTGTTTCGCCACGTTTTTGCCTACGAAAGATTTAAAAAATGTTAAATTGACAGAAGATATGTCAAGCAAAGCACGTAAACGGTATGTAAACGCTTGTTTTGTGGTTATGCATGTGTTCTTACTCATTATTGGTGAAAACGGTATTGCAGAGTCTGTTTTTAAACGAGTTTATTAAATAAGAGTTTGTTTGATACGTGCGTATGGGTAAAAACACAAATTAATATAAATTGGAATCGATTCCTCGTGACTGTGAATTGTAGCATAAACAAACAGGTCAACGGAGCTGAGCGCTTGCTTCCTGTGACACAAACATAGGTTTCGATTACACTGAGCATTTTTACTTTTCGATCTAATAACCACACTGTTGAAAGCAAATGATAATATAATAAAATATTTTACTCTATTGTTTCAATTAAATAATAAAACGGTTAGTTTTAAGTCTAGTTACTGTGGTCAATACAGCATTTCAGCCCGATTAGCGTGTCACTCTACACCATATCGTTATTTTTTGTTGCATAGCAACGTTCTCTTAAGTCAGGAAATGTATATTTAAGCGGACTAATGAGACTTAACTTAATTACATTTAACCAGTTACATTTTTTTCAAGATCAAACTCTTTTGCAAAAACAACAATAAACTCGGGGCCCTACAGCATTGTAAAATACATTCATGAAAAAGGGGTAGTGCGTTGTGTGTAACAACCATAGAGGTAATAACAACGCCATCTAGCCATGAATAATTTATTTTTAAACAGTTCATCTTGTTTTAGAAGTACTAAAAATTAATTTCCCATATGTATCTCGTATTGCATAACTACGCTATGGGAAAACTCCCTTTTTCTCGAGAATATTGAAGCCAATTTTTTTAAATGCAGTGCAGCTGCACATCAGACACTGGCTGTGCTGGCAACTGCATGCATGGTGAGGCGGCTTAGGCGAGAACCAATCAGGCTGCTTGGCCCCCTGCTGTTAGAGCCCGCCAGAATGGGCGTGGCTTTTGTCTTTATAAGCCTCCATTCAGCCTAGGGATTCAGAATTTATCTCCTTCATCGAATTTACCACTTTGCTGATCTCTTTATAGAAGCCTTCTCGCCGCCGCCGTCAAAAAGCCTTCCAAGCCACTTGCCTTGCAGTTTCTTAGAACGTTGGCTTTCCTGGTTTTCAACTGGACGCCGCATATATCCTTTTAACACATTAGTGTCTTTGCCGTTGCGTCACTTTTTTCTAAATGAGCAATTTCTGAGGCATTGTTACAAATGCCTCGAACTACCTGCGCCTCGTGCAGGGGCCCTCTCTTTGGTGGCGATCGTCACATCGTCTGCGCTTCCTGTCTGGGCCGTGACCACGTGGAAGCTGCACTCGTTAAGGGCGGCTGCCCTGAGTGTGACAAGATAGATCTCCCCACCCTGCGTGCTCGACTGGTTGTTTTCGCCGATGACGACCCTGCACTTCCTGCTATCTCTCCCCCTTTGCTCGAGCCGCACAAAAAGAAGAGCCGCTTACAAAGGATTCCAGAGCGGATGGATACGAGCAAACGCACACTGGGCCAGTCCCCGCGTGCCTCGCTCTCTCTGAGAGAAACTCACTCGCCAGTCCTGTTCACACAGGCGGACCAGGTTCCCTCTATGCGAGCGGCAGGTCATGTCCCTTTTGGAGCATCGGACAAGGACGCTGATAAGGATGACAGCCTTTCCATCACTGCATCCGAGTGCGACAAGGGGGCGTCCTCCGTTTCCGGCCTCGCACCATCAACACAAGCCAGCACGAGAATGAGTATTGATGCAGAGCTTCTACGCTTGTTAACCATGGCCGTTGAAAACCTCGGGCTAAAGTGGTCTTCGCCCGAGGACCCCACGTGCAACAAGTTAGACAAGTGGTTCCTGCAGGGGCGCCGACAGGCCCCTCAGCAGAGACCTGCCCCCTTCTTCCCTGAAGTGCACAATGAGCTGACTAAGTCGTGGAAAGCGCCACGCTCAACTCGCTTAAAGCCTTCCTTCTCCTCAGCGTTCTCGACTGTAGACGGCGCTCTGGAGAAAGGCTACAAGGCGATTCCTCCCCTCGAGGATGCGGTGGCAGCACACCTCTGCCCGCCCACTGCTACAGGACGGAAGGCCAAAGCGTTGCATCCGTCTCTAAGCCTTGCCGTGTCACTTCATCTCTCGCTGGCCGTGCATATGCCGCTGCTGGCCAAGCTGCTTCGGTGCTTCACACCATGGCTGTCCTCCAGGCTTTTCAGGCCAAACTTCTCCACTCAGTGGATGAGTCTGGACCTGAACCGCAAGCTTTCAAGGACCTGCGCAGTGCCACAGACTTGGTCCTGCAAGCCACAAAGTCAACTGCCCAGGCAATCGGACGAAGCATGGCGAACTTGACGGCGCTTGAACGTCACCTTTGGTTGAATTTGACTGACATAAAGGATGCAGACAGGACAGCTTTTCTAAACTCCCCTATCTCCACCACTGGTCTTTTCGGCCCAGCAGTCAAAGAGTTTGTGGAATGCTACAATGAGACCCAAAAAGCGTCGTAGGCTATGCATCACTTTCTCCCGAAACGTTCCAGCACTGCTTCTAGCCACCACAAGAAGGCGCCACCACCTCAACAGGTAAAATCAGCTCCTACAGGAGTACGCACTCACCATTCAACGCCTAGTGACATCTTTTAGAGCATCGAGATTTCAGAGGATGTTGGGTCTTATGGCCTCATCATCACCATCATCAGTACTCCAGTTTGGACCTTTGCACATGCGTCCTCTCCAGCACTGGCTAAAAACCCATGTACCATCTCATCCGTGGTCACTTCCCTATCAGTCCGGATTAGGGATGCAAATTATCGATAAATTCATTAATCATTAGTTGATCAACCTTATTGTCTAGCTCTGACGCTCCAGGGTGCCAAGCAGCCCGATTGGTTCGAACGTATGAGCTGCCTCGCCATAGGTTTGGGCAGTTGCTGCAGCACAGCCAATGACCTCTGTCTGCGGTGCAAAAATTTTGCTTTCAATATTCTCGATTTTCTCCCATAGCGTAAGGTAGCCTTACGCAATACTCATTCCCTCATCTCAGGTAACCGATGTAATGTTAGTAACCAAGAAAATTGTCATGTTTTTGTTTCTATTTTCTGTTTTCTGCAAGGTTCTATATATTTATCAGTGATATAAAGCTTACATTTATTCATTTAGCAGACACTTTTATCCACAGCGACTTACAAATGAGATCAGCTAAACTAACAATAAGGCAACAAAATGCAAGTGCTATGACCCTTCCCAGTTTAATCTTACACAGTAACTTGCATGTCATTATTTATTTATTTATTTATTTATTTATTTATTTTATAAAGATAAATTGTTAGTATTAATGGATCAAGTGCTGCCAAAAAATGTGTGTCTTCAGCCGTTTCTTGAAAATGGCCATAGAACTAGTTTTGGTTGAGTTGGGTAGGTCATTCCACCAGCATGGAACAGATTGAAAAAATGGTTCTTATGGGCTATAAATAATTATCTGCCATAGGTATTGGTCCATTCATATTTCTCTCATTTGTTTCTAGATAACTGTCATACAACTGAAGACATCGATTTCCCATTCAGAAACTAAAAGTAAGTAATTTAGAGGAATATGTTTTTTTTAAGTATGATCAAAATATAATAAAAGTATTATTTAATATGATTATATTTATAAATATAGAATAGTTTTGTCAATGTTATGCAGACTTTAAAGTAATTTATTGGTGTTCTGATTGTCTAAAGTTCTTCTTATTCTTTTGTTTTAATTTAATACAGTTTAAAATAATTGAACTTTGATGTAAAAACATTTTTAGATAACCCATGTGTAGGTTCCACATTGTTACAGTGGTTTAAATAATGTGTCTTTTTTGTACCTCAGTGACTTTTAGGAGGGATCGAAATATTAGAGATATTTATGAGGACCGGTTTCATCCAGACAGAGGGGTAAATACTTATGTCATAATTGTCTTGGCCATGATCAGACATTTGAAATATGCTGTGAAAGAAAAAGCCTTGCTTGAGCTTATTTGATGTTCCAGGGTCCTTTTCCAAGAGGAGGTCAAGGAGATAGGAGAGCTCACTTTGGGCGGCCGGAAGAAGACTATGGCCGTGGTGGTTTTGAATACGATAGCTCTCGGTTTTACCCAAACGGTGCTCCTCGCAACTACCATGGAGATGATCAGAGAGGTTACCATGGAGACAGCCATCACTCATTTTCAAATGACCACAGAGGCGGGCCACCTGGTCGAAGGGTAAGCATCAAAGATCAGGGATACATTTATTTTTTTTACTTTCAAAGTGTTAGTGTCTTTTGTCTGTTTGCATTATAATAATAGGAATAATAATATTAGTAAAATTAATATAATTGCTCTTTGATTGTCCTGAGATTACTCTTTGTAATTTGTCATTGTCAAAAAATGTGTAGATCAGATTTGGAAAACACTCAACACTTGACAATTGTGTCTTGTGTTTTCATGTTTTCATCATATCATTGTGTTTTACATTTCAACAGGAAGACTTCCAATACTACAGAGGGCCAAGAGAGGAACCTCATGGTGGTCGCCAAATGGACTTTAGGTATTTCACAAGTACAGCTTGCCACAAAGGAAAATATGCATTATATGATGGGCGTATTCTGAATAAACTAAGCCGTCTTTTTTTTTTTGTTTGTTTGAGTGAGTGAGTGAGTAAACAAAACATTTTGAATCCTGTTAACAATCTTATTTAGTGCTGATCAATTTTGGATCTTAATGCGGAGTGTAAACGGGGTCAAGGGTAGGGATAGTCATTTAAACTTCCCCCAGCAGATGGCAGACCTGTTCCTCTTGGAAACATACTGTGTTCCCTCCAACTTTAATGCCTAGTTTTTATACTATGTTCCTTGGCTTCCCTTCTTCTCTCTCTCTCAAAGTGAAGTTTCTTAATACAGAGCATAAATCAAACTCTGAGTTGTCCTACATTCTCTGTTTTTTTTTTCCTCTGGTTTTTGGGTTTTGTTTTTTGGTTTAGCTCCCTTGGAACCACAGACAGTCACCCAGCATCCCAGTGGCTTTTCATATGTTATAATCTGACTTTATGAATTAATCGCAACTGTTCACAGGGATTGGAGGGTAGCCAATTGAACTTAGGTTGGGCCACCCTTTCTAAAAGAGAGTTTCAGCAAAACCATGATGTCACCATTTAAAATGTTCAAGATTATGTACAAGAATGTAGTATTTCTCTTAAAAGTAGAAACAGAATACACTTGCAAAGGGTTTACATTTCTTTAGAGACAAATAAGGACACTGGCTAAACTTGGAGCATGCTGACGATGATATATAAGCATGCAATTAAATATTTCATTTTAAACATGCGTGGCTCACACACACACATTTAAGTTTGTGAATATTTATATATATAAAACTTGTATAGAATACCAAAAAGAATTTTTGGGCAAAACCCAGTCTTACCACTTGGTGACGCTTTTGTATTTACTTAGTAAAGCATGCTTGTCTAAGCCTCTCTTCAAATTAAAATCAGACATATTTAAAGATTCCGTTTGAAATAAATGTTCTTTATATGGTCATACAAAGCATTTTCCTGCTAATTCGTGTAATCTGGGATGTCAGACATGCTTTAAAGTACTTGTTTTGACCTTTTCAGTGCTTTAATATATTGTGATGGCTTGCGATAGGGAGTGAGAGGTCAGCCTTTTTTTTGGCTTGGGGTAATATCCTGGCTTCATATTGGCAGTAAAGACAGACATGTGGTAATTTGCTCTGTTAGTCCAGGGCAGACAGGGTCACCTGCACTTCAAACAGATGTGAGGGTCATTAAAGTTTTGCGAGGTCACTGTGTGCGGACACATTGTCGTGTGTGTTTGTGAGAGAGGAACCTGGCTGGGGTTCAGGCCAGGGTCACTCGAACCAGGTGCCTGTGATTCTTTTACGTCCCGCTCTCTTGCGCGGCAGGCCATATAAGTGGCACGTAATCGGCCTGCGCGACCGGAGGGTCTTAGCAGGGAAACCGTAGTCGAGGGGGAGCAGAGTAAACTGAAGGGGGTTTTACTGCCCCTAGAACAGATGTGTGTTAATGAATGTCTTGGTTGCGGGTGCACTCAGCAGAGCTGTGGTGCTGCTCTGTTAGGCAGCGCTGCAACTTTTTACAAGCCTCATTTTGCCCTCCTCTTTGTGCAGTTTAAATTGAGTTGCAATTTACAAGCAGGATGTGAAGCCTCTGGCATGGTCTTACACGTATAGGGAAAGTCTTAAAAGAGGCAGAGCCCATTGTGGAGACTAGTTTAAGAGAATCTCCCCTGTATCAGGACATGGGGTGTCCTGCCTAACTAATAGTTATCAAAAAAGTTTTTATGGACATTGCTAAATCATAATTGACCCTGATTTTCTGAATTTTCAGTGACCCTTAGAACTCATTCAACATAGAAAGAAAGTGAGTTCCACTGTTGTTTTGGACTCCATTTGATGTTCATAATATGGACATAAACAATTGAAACATTCTTTAAAATATCTTCTTTTGTGTTCTGCAGTGGATAGAAAGTCATAAGTGTTGGATATGACATTGTAAGGGTCAAAAACAGAATTCATACAGAATACACAAAATATAAAGTGTTTATTTAGACATCTGAAATGACAATCCCAGTCATGCCAGTTCTTCTCTGTACAATCAGTGTATGACCCCACAGGGCCTGCTTCAAATCAACAAGATTAAATGACTGTCCCCACTTTAACCTCCTACTTAAACTGTCAGTGGACAGTTCTTTTTTTTTTCATTTTTGCTCTGTTTTGGTTTTGTATCTATTTAACTGTTTAATGACTTTGAGAATATCTTATGCTAATATTTCTTATCCATAATGTGAATGCAAATATTTGTCGTCTTTTTCCTTTCCAGACCGAATAATCGCGCTGGTCCTCCCCCAAACGCCCGAGTCCAGGGTTCTTACCCTCCGCCCAGGGCTCTGCCTGCAATAGTCCCCGATGCAGGAGATGACAATCTCATGCAGGCTATAATGAACCTGGACCGGGGGTTTGTATTCAGACATGTTATGTAAAATGCACCATATTGTTTTACTAGGAAACGCATACTTAAAACTTGAATGTGTTTGTGCTCTGTCACAGGGAGGAGCGGGACAACTTGAGACGAAAGGCACCCTTCCCGCCAGTACGTGACCGCTCTCCAGCCCGGCGGGACGTCCCCCCTTCCCCTCACAGTCGGTCGGGGTCCAGCATAAGCAGCCGCAGCTACTCACCAGAGCGGGCCAAAGCGCACCCTATCTTGCCCCAACAGGGGAAAAGTATGAAACCTCTTCAGTCAATTACTTGATTAGTCACTTCTTAGTGTTTCTTTGATTTTTATTACTATTACATACACACAAATTTGGGGCTGCTTTATTCCTCATATAAACTAGAGAAACGTCCTAAATGCTTCTCTGACAGGTTTGATTTGAGTCGTCGTGTTTGAAAATAGACATGCTTTGACATGACTGTACCCAAGTGTCCACTGCAGATCACAGATGATGTCACTCAAGCTGTCCTAATAAAGTCTCCCATCTGTGTTTGTTTCCCTGTTCTCTGTTACTATAATGAGATCCTCAGTAATAAGCTCCAGAGAGACGCTTTGAACAGCCAATATTGAATGCACATGTTTTGGTTGACATATTCCAAAAGAGAGTCTCTAGATTACGCTGTTCTAAATAGATGGAGGAGGACTTGCATGACACTGTATGATCTAACCTCTATTACTGATGAAAGAAATGCATCAAAAACACCTGAATTGTTGGTCACTAAAATTACAGTGCTTGTACTTCTTTCATTTAATGATGTACAAAAACGTTTTCCTCTCTTTCAGGATATGAGGAGCCGATTGGGCTAGGCAGAGGACCAGGTGAGTTAAACAGTGTCCTTTAGGGCGATTCCAATGTACCAAAAGTCCCACCTGAATTTGAGCCTGCAGAATCCGTTAGTCACAAAGTTTTAAATAAGTTGCTTATTTTTAATCTATCAATAAGAGTGTAGGATACAGTACTTTCCAAATAAATTAATTAATATGAGAGGTATGCTAGCAGACTACCGTTGAAAGGTTTGGGGTTGGTTTTTGAAAGACGTCTCTTAGTGAAAAGTAACAGTAAAGCAGTAATCGTGAAATATTATTACAATTTAATGTAAAAAAATGTAAGTGATTCCTGTGATGGCAAAGCTGAATTTTCAGCAATCATATATGTCCTGTCTTCAGGGTCACATGATCCTTCAGAAATCAATGATGCTCAAAAAAATGATCAGTGTTGAGAACAGTTGTGCTGCTTGATATTTTTGTTGGAAGTACCGAGACACTTTATTTTCAGGATTCTTTTGGCAAAAAAGTTCAAAAGCAAAAATGCATTATTATTTTTTTTTAGAAATCTTTTGAAACATTATAAACGTCTTTCATTTTCACCAATTTAATGCGTCCTTGCTGAGTAAGTTAATTTCTGTGAAAAAGAAAAGTCATACTCCTGTTGAATCCTGATAAAGAAAGCTTATGGCTCACACACAAGGAGATTTTGTTTCGCTTTGCTTTATAAGTTAAAGGTCAGCCTCCAGTCACAGTAACTTAAGAGAAAGCGTTGCTAATCACACCATGGTAGAGCCTCGTTTTGTTTGTCTGCTTTCCTCTCACTTCCTTTGGCTGGGGATCGTAAAAAGTCCACAGGCATGTGTTCAAGTGTCTGATTGCTAAACCTTCCATTCTTTTCTAGCTTTTATCCGTTCCCTTTTTACTTCTCTTTGCCAGATGTTTGATAGCATGCCATGTACATCACAAGGAGGTTTAGATTTGAATCTTAAATCTTAACAAAACTTCTGGTCATAGACTCCTCTCTGCTCCAAATCAATTTCGCGGGCACTCCATCTCTTTCCGAACGAATTCTGTAGGTGTTGAGCCCATAGCTCACACGGAGAGGGTCACGGGCTGACACTGCAGGCACCTGGCTGTGGTTTGCCTGCAGGGAAGAGCCCTGATCAGCAGTGAGGGAACCACCTGGTTCTGCATGCCAGCTGGATATTCAGAAAGCAAGCAGGATCCGTTCCAGCATGCGAAAACGTTTACAGCACCCAATGAGTCAAGCAAGGCCATTTTGCGTGGCTTTCTGGGGGATGTTGATCTAATTCCAAACTATAGCTGCATTGTTGGCTTGCGTCCTACAACAGATGCTTTGTTTCTTATGTTCTGATCCCAGTCTTTCATCTTCAACAGACAAGGAAAGGCCCCCCGTCCCCTCCGTGAGTGCATCACGAGATGGTTCGCCCCATAGCTCCGTATCCGTCACTAAGGTGAGTTGCGCACACACACAGTGCTCCCAAACAGATGTGCTTACCAGAACACTCCCTTTCATTCTCTAAAATAATAATAAGTGTGACATGCCAGCCATTTGAGCTGATGGGAAAAAACCCACAAATCTTCTTTGAATTTCCACCGGTGACTGGAGATTTTTTCCTTCATTTTGAAAAGCTGTTTGCTTGTGCTCTCTCTCTCTCTCCTCGTATTATGGGTTTTAAAGGGTCCTTTTGGCGCATGAAAGGCAAGTGTTCCCTGTTGTGTTTATTCAGACTGTAAGCACAGTTCTGACACAAAACACGGCGGGTCGCTGAAGGAGAGCTTGTGGATATCATGGGCCCACCCAGACCGCAGCAAGGCTAAAAAAAGAGGGTGAAATCCATTAGCTCAACTCTTGCCTTTATCACAAGATCTTATCGGAGGCTCAGAGCACTCTGGACATACTCTAGGGAGCTCTGAGAGCCTAAAATAAATTTGTTTCTCTTTATTTGTCATGTACTCTCCTCTTTTTCCCGTTTTTTTTTTTTATGCGTTTAGGTCAACTGAATCAGTGAACAATCCTGCAAAAAAAGTTTTTATCTTTGTTTATTTGATTTAAACTAAAATTTAATCTCTGTGATTTATGGAGTTTTATCTGTAATGCAAGTTGAGTTATTTTACTGATTCACAAGACATGGGACGGAACAACTTTCCTTAAGAAGCTTACATTTTTATCTAAACTTTTTTCTTCTGTTTTGTATGTATATATGTTATATGTACATTTTATCCATTACAACTATATATATATATATATATATATATATCACTCACAATATTTACACACTCACACAGATTATATATATATATATATATATATATATATATATATATATATATATATACACTAAGTTTCACCTCTGAACCATGTGCAGATGAAAGTTGTTTTTGGTTAGTGGACGTCTCAGTCCTTGAGCCTTTGATCTTCTTCCATAGCTCTGTTCATGGGGCATAAGCCATAACCTTGTGCCTTAGATGAAAAGAATGTTCCAGTGTAAACTGGGCCTGATAGGCGGTCTCTTAAGTTCAACAAACACACTAGTTTTGGGGATTCATTGTTTGAAGAACAAAGAACAGATGAAGTGCATGTTTTTCTCTGTGGTGGGCTCATATATTTGTTTGTAATGCATTTTGGAGTTATTTCCTTAAATTTATATTCCTCCCAAATTAGAAAAAAAATATTGATATTGGTTTAAGTTTGGTAAATTGGAATGAGACAAACAGACATTTTCTGAGACAAAAAGTATCTTCATGTCCAAGATGTAGATCTAGAGCCAACTTTTTTTCCATTCTGTCACACAGTGATGTTCTGCCTGTTTTCTGTCTAGGGAAAAAAACATCTTTCTTTCCTACTTTCCTGAATGTTGTTTTCTAGCATTTTTGTTATTTTTTTATGGTGAACATGTTTCTGGATTATTCTAGCTTTAACATTGCCTGGTTCTGTGAACTGCAGGAGGAAATGCCATTGGTGGAAGGGCCCACAGATGAAGTTCAGGCCGCTGTGGATGAAGCTTCATCCGTCATGGACGACTTTCAGGAGCGACGAGCTCAAGCTATTGCTGCCAAGGCTCGGGAAATTGAGAAGGTTTGAGAAACGCCCCTGTTGCTTTTAAACTTTTATTTCTGTAGGTCTGATAGTTTCTAAAATAGATTGGAAGAGTGTGTGTCAGAGTTAAAGAAAAAACTCAGCTATTCACATTTGTAGATGAATTAACGCTAACGCTTTAATGCATTGAGAGATTAATTGCATAGAAGTTACCGAATTTACTACGTTTTCTCCTCTCCTTTTTGGTCACTGCATCTACTAAGGATACAAGGGTAAAAAAAACACAGTGTCAGCTTTAAAATGATCATAATAAAGTTCCTGCTCTCTCCTCTTCCTCTTTACTGGCCCCATTAAATGAGAGATGGGATCCCCCAAGAGTGGTGAGCCAGCCCTCCTATTGAGCACCAGCCTAGGTTCTGACACTGCAAGATTTTAACTGTCTTTTTTTGACCCAACCTTGAGCTTTATTGGGTTATTTACTTACAGAAAAGACATCTGATTTTTGTATGCGTGGCCAAGTTTTCCTCTTCATTCACAGGAGGCCCTTTTGAATCAGTTTGTTTTTGTGTTTAAATAGCTCTTTGTATTCTCAAACGATCACTTAAGCATATTTTTCTGCGTGCCTGACTGACATATCTACATTTCTGTAATTTGTTCAGGATTTTATATTTCTCTCTGTGCTTTAATTGATGTTGAAGTGTGTTTTGATTTGCCCTGAACACACATACTTTAGTGACAGTGAGTGGATGTCTTTCAGGCCAAAGCCTGTTATTTCACAAATTGTGAGTGTTTCTGTTTAAAGTGTCCACCAGATGTTTAGCTTCTCCTTCAATCTTGTCTAGCCATCTCTACACTTTACCTTTTTTTTTTTTAACAAAAATTTAGCTGGCATGCTCTATACAGCATGCATTTTATACACACTTGAACAACATACATATAAAGGTCTGTGGAATATTTTCTTAAAATGTGCCAGTCAATCTTTTTCATCCTATACTATTGAGCAGAGTCTAAAGATTTCAAACTTCAAATGCATCTTACAAGTGGCTCTGTTTGACTTGTGCTCTATATTCCATGTCGTCTGAAACCATACAATGCGTTTGTGTGGAAAAACAAGAAATTTTAAATCGGCCCAGCTCTCCTTGACTCGATCATAACAGTTTATGTGACAAGTCAGATCTCTGAAGTTTAAACTGCTCAGTTCAGAAGCTTATCTGAATTATCCATTCATGAATGAGACTTATCTGGTTCTTGGATTCAACTCACCGATATCCCTTTTCCAAGCCTGTTCTCGGGCAGACGAAATGCGAACCGGCCATGTGTTTCCATAAACGAGGAACCAACGGTGACGTAAAGCTGCTGTCACTGTGTTGTTTACCTGACTATAACCAGACTATAACAGTGTTTGTCCTGGTGTTTGTGCAGGCAGTGCAGAAACTGAAACCGTTGATTGAAACTGAAACCGTTGATTCACGCGCTCTCTCACATGCTGAGTCTCTCTCGCATGTTCAGTTTTACATATTTAGATATAAAGATCAAAGTAGTACAACGCTATTTTGATCAATGCTAAAATTGGCACCATAGAAATAGCCATATAGTTTTGGAACAACATGAGTGAGTAAATGATGAAAAAAGTTTCATTTATGGAAAAACTATTTTTATTTTCTAGTTGTGTTTCTTCATGAACGTGAGCGTATTCAGTCATGCTGAAAGAGGAATCTAGTTGGCTATCGAATGTTTTGTTATGACCAGCAAGAGGTTTGTTTTACAAATGAGCCTGTGTAAATTCTGAATTCCGAAAAGACTGAATTCCTTGCTGCTAAAGAACTGTAAGTAGGCCATCTTTGTTGTGATAGTTCTCCAGTCCACGGTGAGGCTTAATCTGGGTCTGAAGCTAAGCTTTCGAGGTCCTTAAGGGATGTTTGATTCCTTCGTTCTTTAATCGCGTTTGATGTGTCTGATCTGAAAATGTCAGATCAAATAAAATAATAGACTAATACATTGTTACCTCTAAAGACCATCATGTTTCTTTTGCTAGACTTATTTTTTCTATGCTCCTGTTCCAGAACACAGACATTAGAGTATACCTCTTTTTGCTCTTATCAATTTGAATATGCATCTTTAAAAACACTATTTGGGATTGTAAATTAGTGCTTTGTGGTTTTTATTGCATTTATGCTAGCTTCGACGGCATCTCAATTGTAATGTATGTACAATACTTTTAATGACAGAAACGATTCCATTGGAGAATTTCATCGTATTTAACTGATGTTAGTTGTAGCCTCCCTCCATATATTTAGTCCATATATAATCCTGGGCGTACAACTGAATATATTGAAATACCATGCACCAAAAATGTAATGCTTTTTATATAATAAAACCAACTTTGGTCTTTCTAAACTATAAGTGAACTTTCAGTGAACCTCTCTGAAAGTTATTAGTGTATAGATACTTTCCCACTTTTCCCTCCTTGTCTCTCCCACCCTTCCTGAATAATTCTCTGCTATCTTTACCCGGAATCAGGAATCAGACTCCCACAGTACAAAAATGACACATGAAAGGCTGAACAAGAACACACACACACACTTGCAAGGTCCTGTTCAGCCTTCCTTTTTGATTGGGTAACAGAGGTGGGGTTCACAGGAAGTGTATGGAAATAGAGCATGCTCTAGGAAATCGCTTCCCAGCATTCTTGGCATTGTTATGAATTATTTAATCTTAGTGTGGTTATGGTGGCTTATGTTTGAGTGTTCAAGGCTATAAAACAACTCATAATAGGACACAGCAATAGGTGTTCAGATATTTGTTCCTAAAATTCGATTCATGAATCACAACTGATGCTGCTAAAATGTAATTCTAAGCCTAGAAGTCTTTTATACTGTACTCAGATGGCATTGTGACTTACACTCTAGGCCACACATGTAGTTGTCAGTCTTTTCTCTTAAATGACTTTATCTTGTGTTTCCATTTGCAGGTCCAAGACCTGTTACTCATATTTGGTTACAGATTTAAACAAACTCTTAACCCCAACGTATTAGTAGAATTTGTACTGCAGGCATAAATGATACTTCAAAACGTGTGGTTTGTGGAGACACTACTTGTACTATTATTGGTCACAACAATCCGGCTAATATAAATCCCATAAACCATAGAGGCTAAAGGTGTGGTCATATTTACCTTGCTGAACTTCTGCTGGTAAAATCCAATCATTTTAATAGTTTACGCGATCGGAAATGTTATGTAAGGGTGAAACATTTTCCCACACGGATTTCTTCAAGTTTTTCCTCACAGATTCACCACATTGACCAACAGAATGCTGGTTGGTTTGGTTTGACTTCCATGTGAGCTGTGCTTCTTTCATTATATGCTACAAGGTTTATTGGCTGAGCGTTAATGTAGTTTAAACAGTCACACAGATTGACTTTGTAACTGCAGTCTCTCTTAACGCGCAGCCTCGGGTTACCGAGAACTTCCTTTCTACATCATTTATCCATTCTATTCTGGAATGTTCTAATTGACTATTAGAGTCTTCTCATTGAAGCTATTTAAATTAATGACTATTAGAGGCAGTTCTCGCACAAGAACTCTGTGGGCTTTGTGTGTGGGCCTCTGTGATTCCTGGAACCAGGTGATCTCATTTTACTAGTACCTGACTCAGCCATGGGAAAGAGCCCATGTGAAAGCTAATGAGGAGCTCACTGCTAAAATTATTAGTCAGCACAATTAGTTGGATGGGCACATTTCTTCTCAGACCTTGAGGCATATAGTGGGAATCACTGAGGATATGAATTGTCTTTTTGTTATGAATGCAATGCCCATTTTTTTGTTTTGTTCCTGTTATATTTTAAGTACTTCCAGATGTTGTTTTCTGGTTATGTAATGTTGGGACCATGTCAAAAGCTATGTTGAGATCTTAAACCAGTTTCAGTTTCTTTTAGTCCAGTTGGGTGCATTGTGTTGCTCTGTACCATCGTAAATTCTTGAAAATCTGATTTTATATCGGTCCCCTTTTGTAAATTGTAGAGTAAATTTCAAGATAGGATCTTCAGCTATAAGTTACATGTCCTAAGGGCTGTGTGTAAGTGAAGGCAATTGCAGAGGTTATGCAGACTCCCCTGGGTCTGAAGCATTGCTTTGATGTCCAGAAGTGTTTGATTATCCAACCACAGTAAACATAACTGAGCTCTAAGAGTTTTGGTTTGGGGCTTTGTACTATCGTCTGGATGGTAGATCAGAAAGGCAGAACGTTCACCCACATACACAACAAAACCACTCTCTATATCCTCATATCTTTTGTGAACAGAAATAGATTAAAAGTTAGATGGTTCTTGAGACCATGCTTTGATTGTGCACGCAATGCATTTGCCAAGTAAAATATAAGCACGATACCTGGGCCAGCAGGTGCGAAAGATGTATTCTTGAGCTCCAGGATAAATCTTTTATTTTCAAAGAAATTGTCTGAGCATATCAAGGGATGTGTGTTTCTGTGTTGGTTAGAAAACCAAAATGGAAATAAAAATCACACATATTGCACTTTTAACTTTCTTTACAATACCTTTTATTTTAAGTTCCTTTTTTGGAAGTGGCTAGACATGAACATATACTAGAATGTGGTGATTTGGGATTGCCCATTGACATTGGAATGCACACACTCCTCATTTCAAAGCAGATGCATACATTTTCTTAAATCATCCCGTTGGACGTTTTTGCTGCATTATAAATTTCAAACATTGGGCTGTGTTGTATAGGTCTATCGCCAGGACTGTGAGACGTTTGGCATGGTGGTGAAGATGCTTGTGTCCAAGGAACCCACCTTAGAGAAGCACCTGCAGAACCCACTAAAAGAGAACCTGGTTGAGATCCGTGAGCGATGCCTTGCGGACTTGCAACACTTCATTGCTGAACTCGATGAGGTGGTTCGACAGCCTGAACCTGCTGTCTAAGTTGGCCCCGTTTTACTTGACCAGCAGATTTGTTGTTTATCTCTGAACCTACATGAGAGTCCTTCATTGTTTTTATGACTTATGTAAAGGCTATTGTACATTGTGTAATCCAGTGTCCCCCTCAAAGAAATCTTCCAGGGAAAATCTCTTTATATTTTTCATTTATGTTGTCCCATTTGTCCATTGATGATAGATTGTATAATCTCTTTGTAACCTTTCAACATTGAGTAATAAAAAAATAGATTGCAAACACAAGGAACTGAATGCCAGAAGAGGGTTTGCTCTGTTCCTTATTGCAGAAGCTAAGGATGTTTATTAACCCATTGAGGAGATTTACAAGATAATGCTTGTCCTGATCAATTATGTATAAATTGAAAGGGTTCTATGTTGTTGCGAATTGAATCCCTTAAATTCTTTCAGAGCAATGATACATGTTGATGAATGAAAAATGGCAAGTAATCTTTATGGATTCATTTCTGCTATCTGTAGTACGGTTAAGCTGTGCAGCTGAAAATAATGCATTTTCATTTTATTTCTAAATCAAATTTTCCAGCCGCTATATTATGAAGCCCAACACAAGTATTTGTGTAGTTTTTCTTTGTATAGTATTAAAGAAATTGTCTTGGGGTTATTATAATGCATGATTTTCCTTTTGATTTAATACACCCTTTTTGTGATCACATGTTAGCAATTAAATAAAGTTGTCTTTAATAATCAAATATATTTTGTAGTTTTCTTAAGCACTCAGTGAATAAATGAAAAAGAAAAAACAAGTTGCGAGGGAATATTAAATCTCTCTTGAATTATTTTATTGACATCTTAATGTTAAAAGGGATAGTATGGTTACGTGTGGTGAAATGTACATAGTAGTGGGAAGATTACCTCAACACTGTTTAAGCGCATAAGCAAATTGTGGACAGAGAAATGTTCAAGGGTGCAGTTATTACACCTGCAGAGTAATGTAACAAGACCATCAAACTTGAATAGTGCATATATATTTTGCATTTGCAAACCCCTGGTCAAAAAAAAAAAGAGGCAGACCTCAATTTTGTTCATTAATAATCATAAAATAAAATAAATTTCTGAGGCCAGCAATTGTAATTAATCATTTAACATATTTGGATATAAAAATATCAGTATTCCAATCTTAATTTAACAAATATACATTGCGTGCACTATTAAATAATTATTCAGTTAGTCTACATGCTACCCAGTAATTTTGCTTTTGGTAATAATGCTTTTGCTATACAATGTACAAGGAAATATTAAATGTTGCTTTCATTGTTCATATACCAGCCACACAACTGACACTCCAATTGTAAAAACAACTTAAACTCAAGGACAAAAGTTTTGTTGTACAGCTTCTTTAGGATGTTATCTTTATGTTCCAGCGGCAACATGGGCATGCTTTCAGTCTCAAGTCTAAGAAATTATGCAGTTTTTGCCCTTGTGACCTTTCTTTTTTAGCTTGGTCCGTGTTTCGAAAGGAGGTGGTAAAGCGGTCACGCGAGTTGGATAGTCCTCTGTATAATAATGAAAGCTTTGGGATCGGGGCTTGGGAATTGGCTGGCCAAGAAAGAACCCCTCCTCCTCAGACTCTGAAGATGAGGAGGAGCATGTCGAACACCAGTCATCATCATCATCATCATCCTCACAAAAGTCTCGGAAGTGGTCTTTTCTAACCATGCCCTGCTGCACAAAGTCTGATGTGGTTTGATGATAAGGGTGCTGACTGTGTGCCGAGTGATTTAGAAGAATACCATTCCTGGGTTCTGGTATGCTTGAGCCAATTACCTGAGGCACAACATGCAATTTACCCCGATTTTTAGAAGGCAGGTGCAAGGCGTTTTCTGAACGTGTTTTCCGGCCCTGTCTGCGTTTGTGATGATGTCTGTTAGCAGGACGTCTCTGCGTCTCTTCCTCCATGTGATAGGTCCGTCTTTGGGTCCTCTCACTCATTGGTGGTTGCCTTAAGCCTAGTCCGCCATAATATCCTTTATCCATAACATCATCAGAGAACTTCACTTGCTGAGTTCTGGATTGGGTCTGAGATTGAGACTTGGTCCTTCTCAGCACTGGAAGATGCAGTGGAGAGGGTAATTCCTCTCCAAAATAAGGTGGAATTCGGTCCTCCTCTTCCCTGTCTTCTCTCCCTCCTTGTTCCAGTTTCTCATCTCGGTCGAGCTCAGAGTTTAAACTCCTCAATGAATTAGCACTTCTGTGGAGCATTGAGGAGTTAAGTGTGCCCATGTTACTAATGTTATCACACTCTTCCATCTCTCTCTCCTGCTCTTTCATGTTTTGGAGGGAGTAGATGGTCTGTCTGTCTTCTCTCTCTCCATCCACTGAAGCTCCTGAGAAATTAAAGATATGAGTAATGGATTCATTTTAAGAAGGGGCAAGAAATGCATGACTATAATAGAGAGTGTTTGAAGATGTTCCTACCTGTAATATTTGAGAGAGCAAGAGAATCCATAGAATCTCCAATATTGTGTTCTGCCTTCCGGAGTTCACTTGTAATGCACTCCAGTGAGTCTTCATACCATTGCCTAGGCTCAGACCAGAATCCAGGCACTGCTCCCTGATCCATCTCCAGCTCTTGAATCTTTCTAGCACTGGCTGGGCCAGGGTGACTACCATAGGCAGAGTCTCCAAGTCCATCCTGAGACTGGGCCCAATACATTTCGGTGTGGTGCTTCTTATTTGACAAACTGTGGCCACTGATCTTCATCTCTGGTTTGGTCCTGTTGATCTCAGAGTCTTTCATCATCCATGGCTCGGCTGGCCTGGTGTCCTCCATGTGGATGACACCACGGTCTCCAAATTTCAGGAGCAGCTGAGTCATATAGTCCTCATGCTCAGCCCAATCTTCCACACTGTCCTCAGGTGCTTCCTGTTCATCCCGGTCTCTCCAGTAGTTGTCCTCTGCCAAGTTGATTCTCTCCAACTGATTACACATAGTCTCTGTGTTGTCACCACAGAAACTAGAGGTCCTGCAGTCTGTCGCTGAATAGAGTTTTGTCTGCTGGCACTGCTCTGTAGGGCGACTACTCTTGCCCATTCGTATGCTACGCCTAGATTCCCGTGATCTGGCAGACTGAAAGGCTGAATCTGAAGAGTCAGAAGCATGGACATCCTCACCTAGGCTACAGTCCTTAGAGCAGTAGATCCGACCCTCTTTTGGAAGGAAGGGACAGCCCAGTAGGGAGGTTTTGCATTGGGCACAACAGAAGCATTTGTCAGTAGCATGCCAGTGTACACCCTCATATGTCATTTGAGCATGGTCGACACCTGAAAAAAGTACATTTATAAAAGTGAGAAAAGCTGTACCTTTTCAACCAGATATGCATACAGCAGAGGTGTCCAATCCTGCACCTGGAGGGCCATCCTTCTGCAGAGGTTTGCTCCAACTCCACTTAAACAAACTTAAACTGGCTAATCAAGGTCTTCGGAATTACTCTATACTTTCTAGCACAGGGGTTCCCAAAAGTTTCTATACCAGAACCCACCTATCCAAGTATAATCAAATCCCAAATCCCACCAGAGGGATACAAGACTTTATCAAAAGTACATCATCAAAAATTATAATAACCAGTAAAATAGCAGCCTAATATCGAAGTTGAAGTAATGAGAAGAATAACTGAGTAGTTTCAGACTGCTGCCTCAGGTGATTTACACCGACACAAAAAAAAATTGGGTGAAAAATTTAGCCAAGTCACTTTGCGCAACCCGCCTTTTACCACTCTGCGTCCCACGTAGTTTGAAAACCCCTGTTCTTGCAAATATGTTGGACTGAATTGGAGCTAAACTCAGCAGGAAGATGGCCCTCCGGGTGTAGGAATGGACATTCCTGCCATACGAGTTCAGTTCTTACTGAGGTAACTCACCAATATTCTCCCCACAGGCCTCGCAGTACTCTGCATACAGTGACTCAAAGCATCCACAGCAGAAAGGTCGGCCATCTTTCATGATGTATCTCTGTCCTCCCAAAATAGTCTCGCACTCAAAGCAAGAGAAATGTTTCATGTGCCAGTGACGTCCCTCAGCTTCAGTGCACTCATCAGCAAAGATTATCTGTGAAGAGAGAAAAATTTAGAAATTCTTCTTGGCCAATTCTTTCTTTGTGTATTGGCTCTTTAGAACAGGTTTTATATCCTTACCTCATCACAAGCTGAACACCGTGGCTTCAGAAGCTCTGCATGATGTCTACCACAGTAGATTTTGCCACTGTGGTAGAAATAGATGAGGTCTACCATAAGTTCATGACAGGTGGAGCAAGTAAAGCATGCTGGGTGCCAGCACAGGCTGGGGCCTGCTCGTGAAGCAAACACTCCCATCTCTCCACCCTTGATGTTCTCTTTGCACTGCAATTCAAAGTAAGATTTTATGAGAATCCAGGGCAGGCATATGGCTGCTTTAGTCATACAAAGTTGTCTTACATTGTATTGGAGCTTAGTCTTCACATTTCTCTGGAACAGAGACATTAAGTTTTAATTAAAATGGACCCCCATATCTGTTGAAACGGTCTTCTAAAGATCAACTGAGCATGGCCAAATGCATGATTGTGAGTTTTTTTATAAGTACTTTTGCCAAAGTATTCATTTCACAGCTGCTTCCCATTATTACTACATGGCCGTTGGCCTTGGAAACAGGGGTGTTGAGTGTCCCGCAAATTTTTTCGGCAACGGAAACCAGAGACCCAAGATTAGCACTGCTCTGCAATGTAGTGTGTGGCAATTTGTGGAGAAGGAATACATCTGTTTTTCTGAGGTATTATGATGCTAGACTTTTTTGCATTGTGTTTATAGTCTTCTCAACAGGAAACAACCCTCTGCTCTGGCTCTCATGTGCTAACTCCAACCCCTGAAGGAGATGGTCTTCGGCCAAAGACTTTGTGTTGTAATACTTAATCTTTTCCATGAATTTTCTCTGTGCTTTGGTTGTCTTTGGGCTATAATTGGGCCATTTGCATGATTCCAAGTTGTCTGATTTGCCATGACAAGTCAACATTGCTTCCAAGGGAATGTAGCATGAAGCAGAAACTTCATTTTCATGATTGTAAGTAAATTTGATATAGCCTGAATTAATGGTCACAGAAACGACTACAGATATTCCAAGTGTGGCAGTTGACCTTAGGAGTTTTAATGTGGCCTCTTGTGCACTAGCTTCAACTTGGAAATTTTCAGATTTGACTAGGATTTATACAGATTGTGGGAAAAAGAACAGGAACATTTATACATACATGCTCACAAATGTGCTGCAGGGCTCTGGGAAGCAATTTTGGGGTTCCCCTCCCGAGTGCCTCTTTTTTCCTCTGAATGCTGAACATGTGGAGTTCTCGTCTCTCCTCATCACTGAGGGACTGGCAGTATCGGATCTGTGTTGAAGCAAAGGTATAAAAATGTTTTGTTTATTTTCCTAAATGAAGAACAGATGAATTGCTGCAGAAAGTTTTATCAAAGGCACGAAGCCAAAGTCGTTTCAGTTTTCCCACTTTTCTGGGGCTAAGTTGAAAAGTACACAAATCAAAGAGTTTACAGGAGACTTGTGGGACTCATACAAAAGACAAATAATTTGCTCTGTTTGGCCCTGCAGGGGGGTAAACAATGATGCCACACGTGAAGAGCTTTTTAGATCTGTAACCCGCGGTCATGCCAGGAATTTGCTAAAGTAAACAGTTCCAGGTCTTACAGCAAGCACCATAAAACATTTTATTGCTGCTAGTGTAAAGGAGAAAGATGTCCCTCTGTGACACATACCACTAAAACATCTTTATATGCAAACTCGAGAGAGATTTGTATGAACATTTATCTGCAAGATCATAAAGTCCTCTAGTAAAACCTTTGTGTATTGTAGCAGCATAAATATCTTCTCTGTCACGTTCATTGTTTTCTCTTTTATTCCTCATACCTCATTGTCATGTGGTGGCAGCTGATAGAGTAGTTGTCTGATCCTGTGTTTTTCTCCAGGACTGTTGACATATGGCACCTTCTCCTCTGGCAGGCAAGAAAAGTAGATCTGAACCTGATGGGGAAAGAAAGCACACAGAGTTGAGAGGATTAGTGTTTGCTTTCAACAGCTGAAAGCTGAAATGAGACACCAGCCTCAATTGATGCTACATCATTCAATCTGTCATACAGGCTTCTCCCGATTGTCTCCCCCAACAAGGGGGAAGTGGGTATATCATTGACTGGGACAAAGCGTTTAAACAGTGGTGTCTGTCAGTGGCGACCCTGAAGAATATATATATTGGGCGGTATGCCATTAAAGACACAAAGATAGATGTCTGCTGGAATGTTCCTTGTGTTTAAGTGTTACTATCCAGATGAAGGCAGATTTTTATTTCTGTAACAGTGGGTTGGGTCTATATGGTATATGAGTGGGATTTGATATGGAGAGCTGTCATACAAAATTGCCCTAAATTCTCTATAAACCTCAGGAATGTTTTTGCCTTCAAGTTTTTTTTTTTTTTTTTTTTTTAGCTCATTGCAGTGCCTTTGACACAACTGGGGGAAGAGCTTTCATGAGCATGTCAGGCCTCCCACTTTACATTTTGAAAAACGAGGAGAAGGTGGGTGTTAGAAAAACACATTCAACTTCACTGCAGACCTTCTTTCCCTCTAGTCCTACCTCCACCCTCGTTGGTTGTGCGTGTGTTTGTGTATTGCCTTGTGTCAGGAAAGTGCCAGCTAGCCCCTCGGCACAGGCTCAGTTCTGTTTGCTCACTGCATACAGCAGGGTAAGGAACTAGGTTATCTAAATGGCTGTTTTGTTGGGACTGGTGCTTGAACCAGTGACCAACACACTGAGGAGCATACCTTTGACAGCAGTAATATGTTTGAAATGGAAAGACTTTACAATAAATTTATGTATGTCATTTGGTAAAACAATACTATTACTTTTAATGCCATACCATGGCAGTAGTTTGTTTATGCATTTGGCCATTAGTGACTTCACTTTGTCTTTCTTTGGGGAAATTAAAGGCAACAGTTTGTGCACCGCAGGGAAGATTCAAAGCAATTACCAAATATTCTTGTTCCTCAACATGGCATTTCTTTTCTAAGAAAAATGCTTGACTTTTCAACTTGTAAATATTTTCTCTCCATAATTTTCCCAGTACTCCCATAAGTTCTCTGTATTTTTTACTAGTTTTTTTTTAGTAAAAATTTCCATCTACTTTCAGCTGGCTTTGTACTGCCTATCAACACGCTGTCAGTCAGATTTACTAGGTCGCATGTGTGCTCAATATCAAGGTTGAGAGTGTCCAGTTTCCACTTAGAAAGCTTGCCAGACTTTGCACATGTCAAAGAATAGATTCATTAAGAGCTGTTGGCTCCCTGCAAGGTCATGTGTAGGTTTGTCTCGGGATAAATTAAACACTGAGGATGCATGCCCTCCCTAAACCTCAAGTACAAGCTCAGATCCTCTTGAAAATATCAGACCCAAGTGTGAAGGCAGCCATCAAACTTCGATGGCTTGACTGGCTGGTTTTATATCAAAAGCCTAAATTGGCTGACAATCTGATTTAAAGACCCTTTTTGTAGAGTCAGAAAGGGAGAGACCGTTTCTTCCTGATTTTTTTTTGGATGTCTGCAGATAATTCGAATTATAAATAATATGCTTTTTTTCTTGTAGTTATGGCTGCCTTCCCTCAACTTTGAGATATCTACATAAATAAGGAGATATATGGTGCAAGGTTTACCTGCTCAGGTCGTAGTCCGGGAGGAACCCATGTGTACTCCTCCAAAGCGCATCCAGAGTCGTCATCAGAGGTTGAACTCCTCTGAAACCCTAGTGCCACTTTGGCTCCCCTTGAGTTCATGTCCGGTGCCCGAGTAATGGGCCAGATCTCTGATGTAGTTTCAAGACTCATCAGATGGGGGCACTGTTCAGATAATAAAAAAGAGGTATTAGAAAGATTAAATTGGGTTATACCCAAAGTCTACAGCTGCATTTGTTTTATGAAATATGCATTGTCTTAAAATGGAGATAGTGAGCAACTTCCAGTGATGTTACCCATTGTGGGGTTTCCTTTATCTATCTAGGCCTTCAGAGTTGCCAGATATTTAAAACAATGGGGAAGTTGTGCTTTGAAATATCAGAGTATTGCCTTTCAGGCCAAGCCTTAAGCTTGCAGATAAGATGCCTTGTGTACATGAAGCAGGATTAAACACTCGTGGCTCTTTCTCCAGGCCTTCTTTATCATGATGCTTAAGTACTTCAGAGTACTTTCTGTCAGATAAAATGCCTTTGGTCCCTAGGTGTTGAAAAGAACACTCCTACTTCAAATGTTTTGAATTGCAAATGAGTCCGATATATTGTGTGAACGCCCCTGTTTGGTTTGAGGTCGGAGTTTGATGATCCCCATCTCAGTTTGCCCCCGAGTCACAGGGAAAGTCCTATGTACTTTTAGCCCATTATGTGATAGATTAATGATGTTTTATCGTAGGTCTTCATTGTCCAGTATAAGTTTAGATGGTTCCAGGTCTTGTGCATGTTGTAAGTTACTTGTTATTCTGCGTATTTGTACGCTACGAAGCAAAGATCCATCCTTGCTCTCTAAATGGGAAATGTAATTTGGATTGCCTCAATCACAATTCAGCTCACTTTCTATGATCCCAGTCAAATGCAAATTAACTTCTCACAATAGTGCCCAGTAATCTCTCACCACAATTACCACACCTGAATGGGAATGAACGCTCAGATACGACCATGAGGCGCAATGAGTAAAAGAGTAGACTAGCATTTTATGATTATATATTTTGTATTTGTGCGTGATTCAATTTATATACATCAAACCCTTGGAACTTTCTCTGCCAGCTTTCTTAAAAGAATTCTTGCAGTGTAGGAAATGCCTGCTGTGGCTTCCAGGGCCAACATACACAAGCACTCACGTTACACCTTGTCACTCTCTGGCACCGACACAATGTGTGTCTTTGTGGCAAAAACAAAAACAGAACATTCTACCCTGCCCTGTTTTCAAAGAAACATGCATAGCAAGGAAAGTACATTTGAAGAGAGGTAATTTTTAAAAAGTTAAAAAGGTAGAAAAATAAAAACACACTCCAGATGTACGCCACTGATCTGACGGGCACCTCAGACAGGGGAGTGAGCGCTGACAGGGTTTTACCGTGTCAAGTATGAAACGCTTATAAAATAAACAAAGACTGGTGTGAGGATTAACTGAGGTTTGGGTTACCACCAGTCCACCTGAGGCTAAGATTCAACAAGCCTGGGCTTCACAGTGCCTCTGTTGTCAGGTCTGGGATGTAAAATTTTCTGTAATGCAAATGTCCAGTAAGCTAACTGAGTCTGGCATGCTACATGTATCGATTTAGCTAAGTATTGATGCATGCAGTGTAGAGACCAAAGACAGAGCTCAATATATTGTAATTAATCACATTAATCTGACGACAGTTGAACTCTGTAGAGTGAAAGCAGCAAAAAATATGAGATGATGTATTTAATTTTTCAAATATTGAAGTAATTGTTTCATGTACTCTTTGCCACCAGAGTGGTCCACCAAAATCAATCTGTTAACATCAGGTGTAAATGGGGCCTGATAAATTCCAAGTGTGCTTGTCATCCTCTTTCACATCCCATTTTTGACCAATTTTTTATCTCAGCTCCCTTATGCCAAAACTACATATGATCATAACCAACATGTTATTTTAACTGCTGCTTTCTGTCTGTCATCAAATACTTATCACCCAATCAGTCTGATTGTGTGACTGTATGCATTGCAAAGTCTAGAGTTTAATATTTACAGGAATGAGACTAGTTTAGACTTGATTGCATTTTGAGAAGCATCTTACCTGTGTGTAATGCATCCTGCAGCACTCAATTAGTGCCTCCAAAAAGCCTCCAATTAGTGCAAGTTGCAGAGAAACAGTCTAACAAGCATGCCCACAACGATATGGGGTAAATTCCGTCTAAATTCCACTTAAGATTCGTAGCTTGGATAGTCGGTGAGAATTCAGTTGTGTCCTGTGTTTCTGAACACATTGAAATGAATGTATCGGTGTATGTGCCAAGTAGCATGTCTCCTTGTAGTCAAAGCCAACCCCGGGACAACCCCCTTCACATTTAAGGCCTCCCCCTATACTTCAAACTGAAACCCACCCCCACCCCAAACAACCTTCATCCACATTCCTGCTGTAAGAGAGCTGTCCACATCCCACAACAAACTCTCTTCAATCCACAGAGCCATTTGTTTTGTCCCTGAACATGCAAAGTCAAGTACATCCTGGAGGAGTTCATTCGGCATTGAATCTTGCATCAAGTTGTTTTCCACCAATGGCCAAGAGTTCCTGTTATTTTAGCTACATTTGGCATGTCAAGAAAGAATGGAGTGTGCTCAGGAAATACTGTATGTTAACCTCATAGAATCAGAGATGAGGAATGGCAGAATGAATCATATAACCTTTACCTCTCAGTACCTGCATTTTCAAGTGCATTTGTTACAATAATTTATGCATTTGTGTCCAAAATTGAGGCATTCACCCTCACATCGTTCCAAACCTGAAAGGCTATCTGTAGAACACACAAAAAAGATATTTTGAAGAATATTTGTGCCTTTACAAGGAAAGTCATTGGGTCTAACACAGCATTAGACCCCATTTACTTACAAAAACATTTTTCAAATAATATTTTTTGTGTGTGTGTTCTGCAGAAGAAAGTAAGTAAAAAAGGTTTGACATGATGATGAGTAAATGATCAAATAATCTCAATTTTAGTGTGACCAATTCTGGCAAAACTGTTCTTTCAGTGTTTAAGTAATACATATTTGTATAAATACGGACAATGCATTTTTACATTTAGTTTTTGTAGTTATTTGTGTTTGATTTACTAAAAAGAACTGACTCAAGGTCATTCTTTAGGGAGTCCGACTACACCGGTTGCTCTGTATATTTTTTTTTTTCGAATCCATTCAGAACAATTTGTTCTCATATTAGACATAAACGGTAAAGCGGGTTGGTTCCCAACCCTACTTGTGAGTCACTTCTCACAAGTTCTAAGGCATTTCCATAAGCTCAATATCCCCCTCCTCTTCATTCCTTCAGACTGAGCTCAGTGTGTTGACAGTGACTATGGCCCCAATGGCCATCTCTCACCTCCACACTTCAGTTGAATACAATGACCTTATTGTGTTGATTCCTTTCCAATTCTGGAATCTCACAAAGGAAAAACCACTGAGAAGTCATCTTCTCTCAAGAAGCTTTAAGAATAATGGTTAACTAGTATAATCAATAAGTTTTAGGGCTGTTTTTAAGATTTTCATAATGCTAACATATAACCTTTGCAGCATAAGCTCCAAGATACCACTGTGGATACAATCTTGTGATGAATGTGCTGTTTTTGCTTAAAAACACAAAAGATGGACCCTCTTCACATGCATCTTTATTTGGTCATAGCTATACTTCATCACGATCCAATTGAAATGCCACATTAATAGCTAGACTGAACAATTGCCAAATCATCACAGTTAAATTTCAAGTCACCGTGAAGAACTTGAGTTTGAGCATCTTCCAAATCCGAGAGGTCGTTTTAGACAGCAAGATAAGATGGCAATGGGAGAACAAACAAACCAAAATGGATTCCTCTTTGGTTTTTGGCAGACACTATGAAGAAAACTACTTACCTATCAAGATAACCTTTGTTAGAAACCCTTTTTCCCTGCTCAAGATGTTTATCAGGAACACCGTTGAAATGGCAGAAAATGCCATGGCGATTCTTAGCAAGAGCGAAATGTAAAACAGGGTGAAGAACTGGGTAATACAAGCCTTGTTTATCTAAAGAAATGACACATCCCTGCAACTGTTTGTCCAGATGTAGACAGAAGGAACCGCAATTAGCAGACAATGTTCCCATCATTTCCTGGAGCAGGTTCTTTAATGTGTTTTTTGTGTATGTGAAGGGTGGGAGAGCACAACCCTTCCTGCTTCCTTAGAAAGCTTAAGTTGCAGTCTATTACCCCCAAAACCCTGCACAGTTACCTCTGTGCTATCTTAAAGGAAAGGGAAGCTACTTGCGAAACATGTTCACATCCTCTTCCTATTGTAAAATGGCCCAACCATCCCCTGGCAAGCCATTATAAGCGATAACGCATATTTCACCTCTTTGCCACACCAATTGACAAGTGTTTAAGAATGGACGCTGCCCTGATGCATTCACATGTCAGTGCTACCTAAATAATGACGCTTTTTTCAGTGACCCCTGACCCCCGCACACACCCTGCTCCCTCTGTTCATCTCTCCAAGTCTTTAGATGCGCTCTTTCCTTCCCATGTTAATGACAAGGCATCAAACTAATGGAACATGGCACAATTGCTCACACGCAGCTGCTCCAATTACTGCAAAACCAACATTTGTAAGCAAATAAGGTCATGTTTGTGTAAAAATAAAGTGCTGAATGCCTAGCTAGGGTTTCTGGATTAAACGATAATCTCTTTTCTCTGCATTCAGGCTTTGATCATTCATTTTTGATCACCTGTTTTGTTTGTTTTAAAATCGCTGCTTCTGCAAGATGGTGATTGCACTATTGATTTTATAACAACCGAATCAGTGTCTCACAGCGAATGTGTTTTAATTCACACTGTCAGGACAACACATTAGAGTGTCTCTGATGTAGGACAGTTTACACCTGACAATTGCAGTCAGTCTCTCGAATGCCACTTCTTTAGATCCTCATTTTAATTTGCGTAACACTGAAGATTACGGAGGAGGAAGCAATGACGCATCGAGTGCTCTTTCAGGGCAAACCTGCGAATTGACTCAGACTCACTCTGACATATATTCACTGAGCATTTTTGCCATGCAATCGCATTATGACGAACAGAAATGTAGTCAGTTGTGTAAAATGATGATTTTAAGATCAAGCAGATGCCTCTGCCAAATTGTTAATTTTTTCTGTTTTTAAACATTTAGGGTGAACGTCACGTCATTAATATTCCTTATGCAAGTCGTCCCTAACATGGCTTGTGTGCTAAATCGCTGACAGAGTAAAGGAGAAAAGATGTGAGCAACAAACAAGAAAGTTCGACTTCAGCCAAAAATATGCATTTTATATTATTCGTTTTTGCAACAATGATTTAGGGCCTTTTGGTAGCACTTTACTTAAAGCCTTTATGGATAATGATGTTTTTGAAGGTATGTTATAATGCATTATATCTTTTCATAAAGTTAAGTTACATAAACCAAAGTTAAAATTATAATTACATATAATATTTGCTGTTTCTGAAATTGTTTTTTTTTTTCTGAAAAGATGTGTTCAATGATTAGATAAGAATTCTAATATATTATAACTGTGGATACAATTATCCATGAGGCCATACAGTGCATTATTGGTGCATTACAAGACTTTTATAAAGCAGTATACATAAAGGCTTTAAGTAAAGTATTACCAGTTTTTTTTAATTAAGGTTTTCCATAATTCTAATATTATTTTAACAAGATTTTAATACATAAACAGATTTTTAGTAAGAAAATGTGAAAAGTTGTTGTTATGCCTTCCAATGGTATCTCGTATCAGTTCAACTATGACATAGTTATAATCACAACCAGGTCATTTCTGTGCTCCGTCTCTGTGCACGTTGAAACTAGATAGGTATAAATTTACTTCCTTGAAAAAGTTGTGTGCTATAGGTAGTCTAAAACATTGCAAAAACCTGGCAGTAAGGCAGGTTAAAATCATTTGCAAAAGAATCAGCAAAAATGCTGATAATCTAATCAGTAAAATCAGTAAAACATAGTCTCAAAACTTAATCCCATTGATATCTCCAATGGCTGTCCTCATCATTTTCTACACAGTACAGATCAACAAGCATTTACTTTCCCTTCACAAAGTCCTAATTTACACCCATTATCAACCCATTCACATTTAGCACACTGAACTGACTCTTGAAGTCTGAATTTGAATTGACTCGATTCGCACCTTTAAACTGCTTTACAGACATTAAAGTCTGATTTAAAGTGATTAAAGTCTCACCATTGCTGTCAGTCAAAGCCACACATCCATCAGCAATGCTCTAGCAAGTGCTTTTCTCACCGCTCTGTTAATATTCAGAGTCACGGAAGAGTAAAAAGACACAAGCTGGTGTGAGATATAGGGCCATAAAAGAAAACGGCAAACGTATGTGTGCCAAAACTTTATAGCACGGCAATGAATATTTGCAAGACACCTTCACGGGGTTGTGAAGCCTAATAAAAAGGCGACAGGCATGTTCCTGAATAGATTGGGGAAAGGTCAGATTAGCCGGCATTACAGACATGCTGTAATGTGTGGAGACGCATTGTGTGATAGAGCTTCAGGACTTCACACAAGCTAATTTAAAACCTTTAGAAGTCAGCCACCGTTTCAAACAATTAACAAGTACATAAAGGTCTCGGAATATAAGAAAAACATTGCCTTCCTATGCTTATCCCATGGGGATTTATAGCGTATTGTTACATAAGCCAGTATTGATAGTTGTCATGCCGTAGTACAGTAAAAACAACATTATTCAAGATGATTGCCACAATAATTATATGTATTGCACTAGACTGAAAAGAAAGAGAGATTGTGTCCTCTCGTGGATGAATGAATGTGTCCATTCAGTTTGGAAATCCTGACCTGAACCTGTGTTGACTGTAAAATACGGTAATTAAGACTTTCAAATACTGTAATTGCATTTAGGTGTGACTGCATTATAAAAGTATACAGTATAATGTGGAGAAGATTATAGTAATGATGATATATGCAGAGCGTTTCTGGCTTTTCATCTACAGGGATCCAGCTGCGTGTGTGCATGCATTTAGTTCATAATGGACCTTGTTTTATTACTGGCCTCGACGCCCTATCCTGCCTGCCTAATTTGATATTGTTAACTGATCCATTCCACTTTTAAAAAGGAGAGGTCACGCTAACCTCTCCAGACACAGGTGGGCTTACCTGCAGAAGATATATACATAAGTTCAACAATTAAAAGCCATGCACAAAACCATCAATTGTCTTAGTATTGTTTGCTATAATACCCAGGTCTCAAGTAAACTAAACAGTTTACTTTAAAGTTATATAAGAAATGATATATTTTGCATAAAGATAATTTAGATTATCTTAAAGATTATAAAGATGTTTGCCACGTGACACCAAAAACAAGTTGCTGCCATAAATTAAGTAAATAAATAAATTAACTTAAATTACATTAAACTGACTAATCTTGAATAACTCATTAACTAATTTTAACGAGTTAAAGCAATGTAAAAACGTCATAACTTATTGTTCATATAATTTTTTTTACTGTGTAAGGTTCACACAGGGAGACTGAGGGGAATGTGATCGAGAAATGACATGTGGAAGTGTGCTAGAAATATACTCGAGTGCATAGATAAGGCGTACGTGCAAATGCCCACCAGGACTTGTGTCTGACAGCCAGCGATTTTTACATGTATAATATGTTGTACATATGTGCATTCATTACTAGTAATGAGAAGATATTTTAAAAGTCCTGTAACCACAAAACCATGTATAATTAGAGGTGGTCTAAAAAATGTCTTGAGGGCTTCATGTAGAGAGCTGAAGACCACCCAGTCCAAACACAACCCTCCTCAAACTCGCCTGGGCTTCCACTGAGCGCAACGGCCCCTTACCTCTACATCTCCTAATTACAATCATTTCCCTCATACCAAACGAACACAGAACATCTGCTCCTAATGCTGCTGACTGTGATTATTAAAGAGAATGTACTCCCAGGTCGACACACAGAGGAAGCGCAACAGACAGGAATCACAAGGAGAGGTACAAGTCCGTGCGATTTGTTTGTATTAGCGAGGATACACTGCAACATGTTGAAGCAATGAGCCTGATATGTTTTGCTAGTTCATTAGTCTGTTTTTCCTGGCTCGGGATCCTGGCATGCCGTTTAACCAGGTGCTGATGAAGAGATCATTGACTTAATGTGGTTGACGAACCTCACGGTCTTACGTCAATTTACACTCATGTGGCTGTAACAAAAACAGCGAAGCGCATCTAGCTAATGTTTGGAGATTTGCAGGCTTTGCCTCTAAGTAAACAACTTTTGTTAATGAGTTTTAATGATCACTTCAGTCACTCAATCTTTTGGTCATCTATAACACAAAATAGTACTTTCACAAATCGCAACGCTCAGCTGTAGTCTTGTTTTACAGTTATAATAACAGCTAGTTTTAACAGAATTCACCCGACCTCACAATTAAAGGAGCAAATGTTTGCTTATGCTTGAATGTGTGTTAGTTAGTTTGAAGAAGTGCATTTCAGATTTTAATGTTTTGAAATGTGTTATCAAATACATAGTTTTAAAGAGTTTGGTCCTTACTCAGATAAATAAGAGATGTGCTTGCATATCTGAAAGTAGGGGCATTTCCAAGATGGCTGCGAGTGAACCGACTTTGATTTCAGTGAAGCGTTGAGTATAATCTTTTAAGCAAATGCATAGCTTTTGCCGTTTACTTTGACTGTGTAGCATTTTATTTTAATTTACATTATGCCATTTGTCACCAAGTGGCTTAAAGTTGGCTTCAAATTGTTAACCAAAATGTCATAACTTGATGTTGGTGAACTGCTGACATGGTCTTCTCCAATCATTTTGTTGGCTTAAAACCTGCTTTTTTTCTTGCGATTTACTGAAAGCTTACATTTCGATCCACCTCCATCTAATTTTAAAGCGTGATGCCATATAGAAGAATGGTTCCCTAAAGAACTGTTCTTAAAATAATATATTTTTTATTAGGAAAAGATCTATCACTTCTGTTTTATCATGACGTTAAATCTCAAATGGCATTTGTGGCCCTAAAATCCTAAATTGAACTAAGAGTGTCCATTATGTTCATCCGCTGAAGTTAGCAAGCCTATTTTTGGCACATTTGGTCAAGTGTTGGTAAGCGATATGGGGACCTAGCGGAGGCCACCTACACACCACTTTGAGAGTGCCAAACACAGACCTCAGTCATTCTGATGATAAATTGAGCAACTGTGAATGTTATCTTGCATCATCCCCATTTGGAAGGTAATTACTCCTCTCTCAGCAGGGAAATGCAAGCCAGAAAACCGAAGAGGGGAGAATGCAACAGTAATGACACTAGACCCCCAGGGCAGGATGATTATTTGGGCTTAAAACACACATACTCTGTTATATAATCCAGTCTGTTTCACATAATCCATCAACTGGTAGTAACATGACAAGCTTGGTGCTAATCAACCTACTTTTTTGACAAACGAGACTACTTTACTTTCACTGCAAGGCTATTTATACCTGTTAGAATACTGCCGCTTTGGGGTGGCGGGGATGATATGTAATTCAACACCATAGGATGATATAGTAATCCTCACATAATGCCTGTCTGTGTCAGGGGCCCCTCTAACAAAATAATGCTATTCTATTCCTTAAACCTAGGCTGAAGCTTTACTTCCTCCATAGCCTAATCTTTTTTTTGTGGGCATGTAGTTATTGTAAAGAGATCCACCACATCTTTGGTGCTACACAGACACTGATATCATAATTTGTTCTACTTTGGTCTGTATTGTCATCTTATTTATGATATGTTGTGAGATCTGTTTATATGCATCTTATTATGCATTGAAGAAGATATGGGTCATGGGGGTGCAATGCATAATGATCTTCATCAAGTCTCTCTGAGGAGCTACAAGTGTTATTGGTAAAACCCTCTGTCCCCAAACAGTGGTCAGTTTCCCTTTGGGGTATTCTGGGTTTCTCACTGAAGTAAACTGCAGATATGTGGCGGACACATATATAAGTTACAGTGTGAATTTCAGCAGCTTCATGGCATGAAAGCCAAGAAGCAGAAAGGATGAGACTCCAAAACAAGCCTTAGCATGTTGCATTTCACAGCTGAATGCATTTATATAATGAATCTTGTCCTGACGTTTTTCTTCATCATAGAAAAGCAAACGTTCCGGTTTCCGGGGGTTCATTCATAGCACACAGGATGATTCTTTACAACTTGTTACTTATGCTAGCTATTAAACCCCCATACCTTTACTGGCCAAACAAGCACACAATAAAATCTCTGTTTGGTTGAATTGTGCTGGAAAGCCCCAAGCATTCATTAGTAAACCACAGAAAATTTATGAGCTTGTCTTCCATCCCACGCTATGCGGAAAAAGCCATTACAGTATCTCAACGTTGAAATGTTTATCTTTTGTTTTTGGTATTCAAACACTTATAGGTGTCGCTGCATAATAAGTTGTTCATACACTTTTTGACCAATAAAATTCCTTGATTTTTCCAATTGCTCAAAATTGCTTCCACTTATTAGAAAACGGTTGCAATTATTTGTTTTTAAATTCAGAACACTACGATATGAAATGATAGGATGGGCAGTATTGGCAAATGTAGTTAAATTTGAATTTATGTCACCAATGTTTGCACCATGGCTGAATTTATCGGACCACATACTCTGATAGAATATTTCAGCAATTTTATTTCACTATCCATTTTTTTACAGTATAGAAGAGTATTCTGAGATCAAGAGACATCAAATGTACACGAGAGAGAAGGAAAGGTAAAAAAAGAAGTTTACATGTACTTAAAAAGGCATCTTGATTGAATCAGCGTTGGCTTTTTTAGGCCTGGAAATGTGACTATTCACATGAGAGTAATCAGAGGAATTAAGTGGGAAATCCATCGCAACAGCAACAACCCAAATCTGCATTTGAAATATCACACCTGCTCTTGTAGATGTGATGTAAATGTGAATTTAATCACAATGCAAATCGGTTATCATGCGAGCGGAAGCAGTTATCTGTGCTACTTCTCAATTCAAACAACAAGCAACCTTTCAGCTGCCAGGATCATCTCCTCAGCAGTTGAGATGCCCTTATCTCCACGCTGTCAGAAGCGGCCGAACGTCTGCCGTACATGTTTACCTTGTCTCATCCTCGCACGCTGATTATAAGGCAGCTGCCGGCTGCCGTCTGTCTGACTGAGCCAAACCATTACCTGCCTTTAATCTCTTGCTCTGATACGGCTTGTTGTGGGTAATTACTGCGGTGCCAAATCAACTTGCTCTCACTTGCATTTACAAAAAACTAAACAAGAAGGAAGAAAAATAATCAAATCAATTACACTGATCCCTTGGCTTTGTAAAATATTGACTTGTTCTTACCTCCATAGGCCTACTCGTAGCTCAATTTTTGTCTCTTTCCTTGTGTATTGTTTCAAGTTGGATTGTGGCAATATGACGTTTTAATATAGACCCGCTGTTCCCCAACACGTGGATGTGATACATGAAGAACCCGTGAATGTGATGTGGTTTAATGACCGAGCCAAGGCCAGACATTTGTGTTTCATTTTCAGGCACCGAATAATTAGAAACAACTCAAGCATCTCCCACAGTGAGCCAGACAAGTGCATTGAACTACAAGCTGTCAGTCATGGAGGGTAATTTCCATTTTCTCAGTTTTTTTATTTTCCGTAGCTTTCATATATATATATATATATATATATATATATATATATATATATATATATATATATATATACATATATATATATATATACATATATATATATATATATATATATATATATATATATATTTTTTTTTTTTTTTTTTTTTGAAGATGTCTCTTAAGGTGGCATTTATTTGATCCAAAATACTGTAAAAAACTAATATTGTGATTTTTTTTTTTTCCCCCAATTTAAAATAACTGTAAACCTTTACTGACCCCAAACTTTTTATCTATACTATACCATATCATGACTTGAGAACCATGAGCCTCCTAGTTTTTGAGCTGTGGTGCTTAGTGAAGTTTAAATTTGGCTTGCGCAATTTACTGATCATTTCCCTGTCTCTTTGTTTATTGTCGATATGTTTAAACTGGCACCAAAGATCTAAATGGCATATGAAATCAAACAGTTACTAGCATTGACTTGTATTGCTTTAAACTATTTGGCTTCACTGGGATGTTGTTCTCGTTGCTATCTGAGGAAATATCTGTTGTCTATTGCTATTTTAAATACCAGCTGGCCTGTATCAGGACCTGACTGTTTGACTCTTTTAGCTCAACTAAAGAGAAGCTTGTCTCTGTCCCCCTCTCCATGCTTGGCAGCATTCACAGGCCGGGCAACAGAAGAGATAGAAAGCTGCCAAATGTTTTTGAGGTGTGGGGTGATTTGCATAGGTGAGCACACGTCAGGGCCTCCCAGCATAAACAGGGCACTGTGAACCTCCTCGGCTCACCGCTAGTAAATCAACACAGATACATATACAAGCACTCCTCAGAGCATATCCTGTGGGCTGGGATCTGGGGTTAGAATCGTTCCTTCTGTCGTTCTAGTAGCTACGCTCACACACACAGACTTGTTCTCACACAAATATCCCTCTATTTCACATACTAGACAAATTTATTCATCATATAATTTCCAAACACAGCTCTTAACTAAGCTGCTTTTGTTTTGTTTATTTGCAAAACATGCAATTTTACAAACATTTGACAAGATTTTCCTGTTTTTAACCACATATAAATCCACACATCCACTCTCTGTCTAAATTGTTTATGGCTTTTTCTCAATACAATCCTGATTTCTTGAACTCGTTTTGACAACAACTTCAAACACATCTGAGAGATATTTAGACCAACCCATGAGGACACACATGCCGTCAGCTGAATCCAAGCTTCACATGTGGCCGTAATGGTTCATCAATTAACCGAGTCTTTACATAACAAACTCAGATCCCTGTTTGGTGCCACATTTGGAAATCTGCCACTTCCACTCAAGTCACCTGAGAAGCCCCAGGGGTCTAGTTAACTGGTTTGTCATTCACTCCCAGATTGAGTCTCTTTTAAAATTTCAGGCATTGCTTTAAAAAGACATAATTCTGGCATTTTACTCACTGTTATGTGAGTTACAGCCTATTAACTATTATGAATTTGTTATGAGAGTGAAAAAAAAAAGTACTTTCATCATTTATTTTTGTTGATGCAATCATTCTCACTCACAAACCATAAAGCACGAGGGTGATTCGCCCAAATGAGTTGTTAAAATAGGATAAAACATATCTGGGGTGCACTATAGGCTTATGAAATGGATACATTTGTTTTAATAAGTTTGCCAATTAAGTTAACCGTAGTTCTGATGTTTTTTCTTTGTTGCTGAGCAACGGACACGAACACTATGACATCGTCGCTCAGGCCAAATCTGCACGAGCAGAGCAACCGCTAGGGGACACCAACACCTAATGTAGGCCTACAGCTACAAAAAAACTCGCTCACGTTCAAAAAAATAAGACACAGACGGATATTGTGTTGTTTAATAGTATATTTTATCAAAATTATGCTATTACGAATGGTAAAACTATGGTTCATTCAGGCAAATTCGAAAACAAATGTTTCAACAGAGAACCGTGAAGGTAAAGTCTGATGCCTTATATGGAAATGGTCCCCAACGGCTAGTATTTAACAACTAACAGCATTCTTTTCTTTTTATTATGGAAAAGGTGAGTGTTATATATCCGCTTTCTTGTGCACTCAGATATCTCTCATGCACTATACCGAATTAAATCAGTCACACGCTTGATAACTTTCCAATACAGCCTCTTTACTTCTGTACTGTTTAACGTGAACTCCCCCACTACATCCGGTCCCCGCATACATATAGTACACTCACATCTTAAAGATACAGACCATCATTCTAATACATGACATCCCCCCCAAAGTCGGATAGAGACCTTTAACACTCGACTGTAGTCTCAGTATTGCAGAAGAAACAACATATTCATCTAACTGGTGAATTTCACATTCTTCAACTTGTTTTAAACTTACTTATAATATCAACCATGAACATGTCAACAACATTGTCTGCATTTAATCTGCATTCAAAAATTCAGCCAACAACAAAGTCAGCAAATTTTTGAGGTAATTTTCTTTCTCTTTGGGGCTTGACATTTGTAATGTCCTGGTGACACTCAACCATGGGCGCAAGACTCTCCGATTCCTCTGACAATGTCTTTTGATCTGTGGAACAATCAGCTTTCCCTTTGTCGCTCTCTACATACTTCTTCACAAATGTTGTGTTGCGACTGTACTGGGCTCCAGAGGGTGACTCCACAGTTATTTTGTTCCCAGCTTTGCTGACCACTGTGTGAGGTGTTGCGTTAAAAGGTGTAGTAAACTTGTCCGTCTTGTCCTGCCTGATCAGAACCTGATCTCCAACAGCTACATTTGAGAAGTCTGCTTTGCGATGTTCATCTGCATACAGTTTATATTTTCCTTTTTTCTCAGCATCATGATCGTGAACTTCGAGATCCTTGTCTACTGACATGAGTTCAGGTAACTTGCCTCTCATTTTTCTTTTAAACAGAAGTTCAGCGGGGCTTTTGCCTGTGGTGTTATGTACAATTCCTCTGTACACTGTAACATACTTCCTGAGTTCCTTTTGCCAGTCAAGTCCTTCCGACTGTGCAATGCGGATTCGTTTCATGATGGAGGCATTCTGGCGCTCGACTTCTCCATTTGCTTGAGCCCATTTAGGCGTTGTTTTCAGGTGTCTGATCCCGTTTTCTTCACAGAAACTCTTGAATTCATCCGATTTGAATTGAGGTCCGTTATCGGATTTTAGTGTGGCAGGAAGCCCATGTCGGCTGAATATATCCTCAAGGCTGTCAATCACTTTTGTTGCTGTGGTTGAGGTCAGTACATCATACTCGTAATACCTACTGTAGTAGTCCACCACAACTAGGATTGAGTGTTTTGACGGCAGAGGACCTAATAAATCTACAGCTAGATCTTGCCATGGTCCATCTGGCAATGGTAAGGGTCGCAATGGTTCTGGCGCATCAGGACGAGAGACAATTTGACAGCCATGGCATGATTTGCAGTATCTCTCGGCAGCTCTGTCCATGCCAGGCCACCATACTTTGCTCCTCAGGTGTTGTTTGGTCCCAACAATACCTATATGCCCCTCGTGGGCAAGTGCTATTGCTCGTGGTTGTAGTGTTTTCGGAAGAACAATGCGTGTTCCACGTAGTATTAGAAAACCTACCACACAAAGCTCCCTAGCAACAGCTGCATACGTCATACACTTTTCAAAGTGTCCACTTTCAATAGCTTTTCTCACCTCTATTAGTTCGGGATCTTTTTCTGACGCCTCTTCCACTTCCCTTGTGGTTAGGGCTCTCGGGGTGGCATTAATGGCTACAAATCTTACATACTCATCCGAATCATGTAAGTGCTTCTCTCTCATTGCTGTGCTTCCTATAAGTCTTGACAGGGAATCGGCAATGTTGTTTTTCCCAGCAACATAGACGACCTTAAAGTCGTAAGGTTGAAGACGCAAGACCCACCGCTCAATGCGGGCACAGGGCTTAGAGCGTGGACTGTAGATTGTCTCTAATGGCTTATGGTCTGTGACCAGATCAAATTGTCTTCCATAGACATATGGGTGCAGCTTCTCACAGGCCCATACAAGGGCAAGGGCCTCCTTCTCGGTCTGGGAGTACCGTCTCTCACAGTCTGATAGACTTCTACTGATATAGCACACTGGCACCATTTGTCCTTTTTGACACTGCGTCAATACAGCCCCCAACCCTACAGGGCTTGCGTCAGCTATAACTTGGGTTGGTGCGTCTTTGTCAAAGTATGCTAAGGTCCCTGATTTGGCAAGTTCTTCTTTCAGAGCCTTAAATGCATTTTTCTGTTCAGGACCAAAGACGAATCTGGAGTCTTTTCTGGTAAGACGTCTCAAGGGCTCTGCCAAGGTTGCAAATTGTGGAATAAACCTGCTGCTGTAATTGACAAGTCCAAGAAAACTCCGAACCTCTGAGGCATTCTGTGGCTCTCGAGCCTCCACCACAGCCCTGACTCTCTCATCAGTGGGCCCGATACCTTTTTGTGTGAGTAGAATCCCCATAAAATGCAAGCGATCCATACTGAACTGACATTTTGCAGGATTCAGAGTTAACCCACACTCTCTCAGACGTTTCATGACAGCATGAAGACGGTGATTGTGTGTTTTATGGTCAGGCGCATGCACAATGACGTCATCAGAGATGTTTTCAACTCCCTCTATTCCCGCAAGGGCAGACGCGATCTCATGTTGATATTGTTCACTTGCAGATGATACTCCAAAAATGAGCCGCTTGTATCTGTACACTCCATTGTGAACTGCAAATGTTGTGATCTGGCGGGACTCTGGCGTCAACTCTAACTGGTGATATCCCCATTTAAGATCTAACTTGCTGAAGACCATAGATCCGTTCATACTCTGTAGCAACTCATCTACAGTGGGAATGGGATATCTTTCCCTAATGATTGCTCGATTGGCTTGTCGCATGTCAAGACAAAGTCTAATTTCACCATTGGCTTTTGGAACAATCACAACCGGATTAACCCATGGGGTAGGCCCGTTCACTTCTTCAATAATGTCCATTTCCAAGAGTTCTTTTATCTTTTCTTCCACAGGAACCCTTAAATTGAATGGAATCCGCCTTAAAGGCTGGGCGACTGGTTGGATCTTTGGGTCTATGTACAAGCTAATCTGTTTGGTTTTCAGCTTACCCACTCCTTGAAACACTTCTGGGTATTGTGAATGGAGCGACTGCTTGAGGTCTGTCACAGCTGCAACGTTTGTGCCGATCTTCAATACTCCGAGTTTCGTGGCAGTGTCTCTCCCCAACAGTGGCTCTCCCATTCCTTTAATCACAATGAATTCAGCATATACCATCCGGCTGCCTATTCTTGCGTCACACTTGAAAGCTCCCTTTAGTGGTAATGGCTGATTAGATGAGTAAGAGAACAATTTCCTCTCTGTGTCTGGAATATACGAATGGCATCTGATATTCTTTGCTTTCAGTTCCTCCCATGTTCTTTCATCAATGATATTGCTGGTCGCACCTGAGTCTACAAGCATTTTCAAATTGACATTTCCCAGGCAAATATTCATTCTATCAGCCATGTAGCTGTCTTGGATGACAAATGCATATTCTGCTTGCCCTTCAACATGGTTAACTGTTTGCTGCTTCCCATTTTTAGTTTTGCACATTTTTGAGAAATGATCTCTTCCTTTACATTTGTGGCATGTCTGGCCTCTCGCAGGACATTTTAAATCACGTCCCAAATGATCTGTATTTCCACATCTGTAGCATTGTTTGTTCAACTTACTGCACTCAGCTTGCTGTTTTCCCTTGAACTGGCCTTTCATCCTTCCCCCTTTTTTCCAGACGCGATTCACAGACTCACTTTCAGGTTTTGATATGTCACTCGATGATGCAGCCATCTGTTCCTCTATCCTTTCACAGAGGGCAGCAACCTCCAACGCACGATCGAGCGTGAGATTAGGTCCTTCCTCCAGAAGTTTACGACGCACATACATTGATAAACATTTGCCTACGATGGCATCCCGGATTTGATTATTCATGTCATCCGCAAATGCACAGTCTTTTGCTGCCTGTCTGAGACGTGTTGTGAACTGTTGAATCGTTTCACCTGGGTTTTGGGAAAGTTTGTAAAAAGACTGTCTCGCATACGCAGTATTCACTCGTGGCACGAAGTATGCATTCAAGGCTGTAACGGCCGCGTCGTAATCGGCAGCACCTCCCGTATCTACCAGAGTGGAGAATATATCTTGAACATCAGGTCCAGCGTGATGCAAAAGAAGTGCTCTGCGCCGCTGACGAACTGAAGCAGCAACATTTTCTTCAATTATAAGTCCCTTACCGTCCGCATAAAGTTCAAACGACGTCAGCCACCTTGTCCATCTTGAACCAAGAGTCGCTGGATCTTTGTAGCACTCAAACGCAGGAATACCAGACTTTTCCATCGCGTGCAATCAGTGCTCACACCCGCTGGGCTCTATCCTCGTCGCCAATGTTATATATCCGCTTTCTTGTGCACTCAGATATCTCTCATGCACTATACCGAATTAAATCAGTCACACGCTTGATAACTTTCCAATACAGCCTCTTTACTTCTGTACTGTTTAACGTGAACTCCCCCACTACATCCGGTCCCCGCATACATATAGTACACTCACATCTTAAAGATACAGACCATCATTCTAATACATGACAGTGAGTCTCTGGGTCATGGATTCGTGAGCTACAGGTCAGGAGACAAACGGCACCCTGATTGACAGGAAAGAGAGACACTGTCTTTAATGCCGGTAGTGACCTGAGTGACAAGGAACAGCTGAGTGTGTGTACACACACATCTGGAGACCCGCAGGGCTTAGGTTCACACTATAGAAACCCATATGCTTAACCCACCGGGCGTCTTTACGCACAAGTTGGTAGGTAAAGTGCTGTGTTACTAGCCTACAATTTAAGATAGGACACACGTCCATAGATCTACTGAGTTCTTTCTCACATAGGCTAATTGCAAAATAACGTTATCCAAAATTATTTGTGTTCGTTCAGTCAGGCGGGCGTTTTTAAAGCGACCATGAGATAGTGGGTCCTTTTCTCCTATACATTATTGTGTTTGAATTTGAATCAAAATGTCTAGTCGGTTTAACTTGGAGACTTGGAAAGTCTGGCATGTTTTCTTTCTTTCTTTTTTTTACTATTATTTATTTATTTATTTTAAAGTGAAGCAACAGACAATATTAATAGACTAAATAGGTACTTTAAAAACAAAGTCCGGTCAGTGTAAAGCCAACATGTAAAACGCCTATTTGTATTGTGGGAAAAATAAACATAAAACAGAGCGAGCCACTTTAGATCCCCAAATTGTGTGTCAATGTCAAAATGTTATTTTTAAAATATAATTTATGTAAACTATTTTTTAAAACCAACATGAACAAAATAATTACATTTTTGAAGAATCTAACTTAAAATATTCATCATTTTCATCATTATCTTTTTATTTTCCACTGACCCAGACGCGCACACCAAGTTCGTATTATGCACGCATTTATTCCCCCTGAAAAAAAAAAAGATTTTTTCAGATTTTTTCGTGTTTTTGCACGTTATAATAATGATAGCCTAATAGAAACCGATATTTACGACCCCTTAACATTTTAAACTAAACAAATCAACCTATTTTAAGGACATACAGAATGCACAAGCATAGCCTACTTACGGGGACGAAATGTGCTGATTTATTCCGTTGCTGTTAGAAAATATTCACATCTGGTGTCATTTGCTCGAGTCCAGATGACAGAAAGTAGCCTAAACAGCGGTCTTTGTAGAGGACGTGGAGCTGTTCAGTATCCAAATAGCGCAAACCAACGGGTCAGCATAGCGGAGACGCAGAAGGCGAGTTTGAATCCCATCTGCGATGTGTAAACATGCAGAATGCAGTCAGTTAAAGAGCCTGTGTGTTCAGTGCGCTGAAATGACATGAGCGATACTCTGCGCTTATTGGCTGAGACGCGCGGCCCCAACCAATCCCTCCACACACATTCTTCCTTCCCCTCTCTCACTTACCGTGGGGTCCAAAATAAATTTAACATCATCGGACGAATGAATGCGCAAAAGCGCACATTGATGGGTGCGACATAGAGAAATCCGAGTCTTAACCCGTTCACATAGGCTATAATGTAATTATCTTTTAGTTACACTAATATGCTTTATTTGCAGCAAAGGCTACAGCTATAAATGATCTTTAATAAAAATCTCTTTGACAACAGTTTAATAGGCTAGTTGTGTCTAAAGTCAATTTATTCAATTCACTTTTGTTTTTAACAGTAGCAACACCTAGATAATTTTATGTATTTTAAGAAAAATTAGAATATTTTAAGTAAGCCTTTAAGTAAGAGCTTGAATTAGACATTGATTTTGCTTTAAAAATTCCCTATAGGTTCACTTTACTTTAACATTTGTGCTATGATACAGTTCTTGATGTTTTGTTTTGTAATTCCATATTAATTTATCGAGGAAGAAACATTTTGTCTGTTGAATTTCCCCCCAAAAACGACAATAGTCCACAAACAAAAAGTATCCGTAGCTCTCAAATATCATGTGCACTTGTGTATATTTAAATGTCAACATGCACCGCACCAGTAGCCTACTGATTTCAATGACAAGACATGATTGTGTGAACCAATAACACTTCATGTCAATGGCATCAAACCTGATGCGACAAGTCTTGAAGCACCATATTTCCAGGGCAAAAAACACCCCAGTTCTTTGGCACTGTGATTGTCTTAGAAAAATAAGGAGGCAGAGAGAGAGATTTACTGCACTCTTGAGGCTCCCCGAAGTGAAGTGGCTCGCTCAAGCGCACTTAGCCTTCACCCTATACCGTGTTTGATTGAAGATTTAAAATAAGTGACAGATCGTTGATTCATATCAATTAAATAGTTATTGCACATCAATAATTCCTGACTCAAAGTGCAATTAGTTGCAATGCATTAACTGGAATGTTGACAGGTTAATGCTACCCAGCTAGGTTTCTTCAGCTAACAGTCTCGTCTGTCCTGTCCATCAGTACCTTGTTACTGTGTGTTTGCGCTGAGACGTTCACTTTACAGCTTTAGTACAGAAACATCATTTTTCTGACACCTTGATAGAACCGGCTCCGCAGCTCTTGACAGCAGACGGCCTGGGCCCCTGACCTAATTCACTAGGCTGCCCCCAACACACATGCACAATGACAGCAGAAACCCCTTTCTGCCATACAATTTAATCTTAGAGGCTTATCTCCCCTATTCATCTTAACTCTGCACACTGACACACATACTGTGCACACCTCCCATAATTGGAAATGTAGAGTCAGCTTGAAGATCGTTTTCTCTCCCTATCTCTTTTTCCTCTCTCCACCTGCTCTTCATAGACAAGGAGGACCCCTAACAGCGCTTTAGACCTTTATGTATCCCACAGACAACTGAAACACTAATCCTATTTACAGTGGGGCATAAAAGGTATAAGACTATAGTATACACATGCTGGGAGCGAAGGGAAGTGCAGATTAACTCGGCAGCGCACACATCTGATTAAGGGGGGTCAGTTTGTCCCCAACTGCCACTTTGTGCCTCACGAGCGCAGATGTGTGTGGCTCAGTGCCATATAAGATTGTCCACGATAAAGAAAAGTCTAGTTTGAAACTTACCAATATGTTCTCTTTTAATTCATGCTGATTTCCTATGATTTTGAAAAACTTATTTTAAGAAAAAAAAAGATTTAGTAACTCTAAAAATGTAATGTGGTGTAATTAACAATTAAGAAAACAGGTTAAAAAATCATAATTTACAACATGCTGCGTATAGACAATGTATATGTTTTTAATGAATTTTTGAATATACTAAGAGAGAAGACAAAACGAATGTCACATCATTGACCCTTAGTAGTAGAACACTGTCAAACCCAACATCAGGACTGATCAAATCACAGGTATTTTGTTTTCTTAATGCAACAGGTCAGGGGTTGCTTTCTGAACCGACATGACATCGATTTCTGTCCTTGTTGCTTCAAAGGTGGTATAAGATGGCTTCAAAGCTATTGAAACTACACATATGTGCCACACTTAATCAATCTAATGAAGAATCTGAACCCTGCCAAAAGTAGCAAGTGATCTAATTACATTAAGGGTGTTAGAATTTCAGAAACGGATCTACTCAAATAGCCATGACATATTATGTAGCACATGAGTTATACGTTGTATGCGTGATGATTTGGGGGAAATCACTCCTTCAAGCTCTTGCCGAATCGATAGTCTGAGGCTTGGGTTGTGACCCAGTAATCCATTTTGTTGCATGTGAGAGGGTCAGTAGGTTTAAAGACTTTTCAGATGACTCATGTCTCTGTAAAACTAAACCCAATAGATTCTTTTAATTTCTTACTGCATATTCAGCCCCTGGCAAGAATGCATGGCAAGAAGTCATTAATGTTTCATTAAGGGGGTGGGAGGGGGTGTTAACTCACAAGTCAGACCAGCACCAGTTATGCACCCTGCTTTCTGTGTATCCCACACACTTAAACTCTGCCCTTTGACCAAAACAAAGAGCCTGTTGATGTGCAGAGAGGGTCTCGTATTACTCTGGGTAAAACACATTGCTCTATACGCAGTCTGAGTCAGCTGAAATGTCCATGCTTTCTATTCCAAACTAATGTTTAATGTGATGTTCTTTTTTGTGTAATTAATTTGGTTGTGATATATAAGATCAACAACATTTTTACATATTCTGAGTATTTGCATATGAACTTGCTTGGGTGTTCTGGGTGGTTGCTAGTAGACATTGGACTATTTTTCTCATTTTACATGAAAATCCAATTTGAAATTTTGCATCTGTTGTTTCCGGTACAGGATGAGTTGTGTGCCAAATATGTTTAGGGGTCTTGAAACACACACACACACGTACATGGACTCGAGTCTCAACTGCCATTTGTTATTTTTGTCAGACCTGTGATGGAAAGTCATTCTTGTTCCTCCTTAATCCCATTTAGGAGTCTTGATGCTTCACTTCATTCCTACTGAGTTCACTTCCAATCTAACCTTAATTAGACTCTTGGTGCTGGATCCAGACTTACTTTCAAAACAGGTCAAGCACACTTAAATACTTCACCGCCTGGTCTACCCATCACATAAAGTCAATCTGGTCCCTTCTATGGCCTATTAGAGAGGCTTTAATTAGCGTTTTTCTCTGGACATAATTGACAGAACGGAAGTTTGCTGCACATACTGAAGTCAGCTGCTCTTTTGAGGTCCGGATGCAGATGATTTCAGGGGACTTAATGTCAAGGACTAAGAAGGCAAGCCAAGGCTTTGCAAACTTTCCTCAATTAGGTCAGATTATCTTTGTTGTAATTGGACAGTCTGTTTAACAGAGGAAACTTTTATAACTAGCGCCGTTTGCTGCTTTCTTTTCTTTTTCGTTTAAGGTTTCACCGTCAAATATTACGGTAGACAAAGATATAAACACACAATGTTTTTGTTGGTTATATTAAGCAGCACAACCGTTTAATACATGTTTTTTGAACACCAAAATCAGCATATTACAATATGATAAAAAAAAAAACTCATATATTTTTCACAATTGTGTTTTGAGAAAACTGCATGTTTAAACAATCAGCGTCATAATGATCTATAGAGTTGCAAAAGTCAGTGTTCAGGACCAGACTTGAAAGTTGTGTTTTTCTCTGTTTCTCTGGTTCCAGTTGAGTACAACTGAACTGCTTTGGAGTTTTCCAAATAATGAGTGCAAATTGAGTTTTCATTTCCAGTGAACTCCGAGGCCAAGTGCTGCTTGAGATGTTTGTTTCAGAGTTGTGGGGCTCTAACGCTTGGTCACACATTGTTTCCAGTCTGTCATTAGTGAGGGATAATGAAATATTTGGCATTTCGACAAGTGAGGTTTTACACCTGATTTGTGTTCTTTGTCACTGGCTCTGCTTCACTTCTTTACAGTTCATCATCCTGTTGACTAAAACCATAGCGTTAACTCTGGCTGTTAATGCCAGATCTCTCATTACCATCATTATCTCTCTTGACACTCTTTAAACCAATATTAACCCAATGGACTTCAGTTCAGTACTTATGAAACCGCCTAAACAAACAAAGGTTGAGACTATCACTGATACTTGGAAAACTAACCGGAACCTGAGCGAGAACATTGATTGGAATGTAAAACAAATTGTGGGTGGTTGTGGACAGGACCAAGCAAATATCTAAATTGTTTCCTGCTTGGCCTTGGGTGGTAAAATAACATGGTTTGATCGGATGGGGGTATAGGGCAGGGTTTCTTCTTTTGGGTTGATGTTTACTGAGGAAAACTGAGACAAACAGTGAAAAAGTGGGAAAAGGAAATGGAAGAACTTTGACTTTGACTAACTTTGAGTTTAAAACCTTTGTTTTTGCCGCAGTAGATTCTTCATATTTCTCTGAATAGCTTCTAATCTGCTGCATGTGTTGGTTGATCTTGATTTTCTCGTTTTGGACGCAGACCCCAAAGGCTTCTTGGAGTGAAGGTTGTTTTCCCATCTTGGCAGGGAGGAAGTGAAGGGCGTCACTGAGCTCCAGGTTGTCCTGTGGAATGTCACAGTCGTATAAGAGAGCCAAGGGCAAAGCAGAGGCCAACGAGTCAGGGGATAGGAAGGAGGGAATGGGGGAATGCAAATGCGGAGAGGGAAATGTAGGAGAGAAACTGAATTGTTGAACACCAAACTAAGATTCTCTCTCTTTTTTTTTGATCTGTAGATGCCATGAAGATAACTTTTTTGAGACTCTACACAACCTTGTTAATTTGTCATATTTTTTTTCTGCTTTTGTTTTGACAACTAAACATTTGAAGAGCTCAGCCGACAATGTTTTATGTTATTTGACTGTGGAGATTAAACACTACAAAGTCCCAGTAACAATCATTGTCAAAAAATCAAGTCCTCATTAGCAATTTTTTTCTTGTTCTTAAATGCTTAAAGGGACACTCCACCCATTTGCATGAAGCTTTCCATTGTTAGAAACCCAGTTAGGCTATACTATTGAATGGTCGTGCAACACTGTCTCATTTTCCCCAGAGAAGAGAGAAATCAGCTATTTACCTTTTTCACTTCCTCCTAAAATGACGCAAAAATCGTCATTTTACGTCATTGTTGGAGGAATTGTAAGAGAGGGGGATTCCTGTAAAGACTAGTCCCACCCTTTCAAACCCGCCCATAGGGGGTTGGACCTAATGTGCTAACAGACCTATCACAGATCAGTGCCAGTGCGTTTGATTTTACTGAAATCAAACGCATAACCGGCAGAAACATTTTGAAAATATGGACAATAGGAAAGGAACTGAATACGCAGAGGGATGCATTATGGAGGATTGGGATTACACATTGTGTTAACCATCTTTTTTTGGAAGCTAAGCTAGCAGGCTTTTGTTCTGTGGAGAATGCCGAGTAGTAACTTTAGGGGTTACCGTCCTCTTTTTCCCGGACATGTCCGGCCGTCGATGTCCGGGATTCAGCTTTTTTGCTTTCTGCAGTCGCCATTCATTGTGTACAGCTTTTGTTTCAATCTAACTGAATTGGTGAATCTACGAGATACGAGACCTGTAACTTACGTCTCACAGGTGTCGCTCATCGGTAATCACGCCACCAGCCTCAAGCCGTTCTCCACATGGCCCTCACTCGTACTGCTCGCCACAGTAAACATTATGAATGGTGACCGTAGAACGCAAAAGCCGACTCCCGGACATTTTGGGCGATCTCGAAAAACATTTTCACTAAGACTCATCACAGAGACTCACTAGACTTGTTGTTTGTAACGACTGCGCTGTTACCGGTAGGCGTGGCCTCCTAGGGCAGCGAAGCGCATTCTGGGAGTTGTTGTCTTTCATCCACATAAGCCAAAAATACATTTTCTGACTTTTCTCAGTCTAGAAAGCTCCAAATTCAAAAATAATTTCACATTTCTTCTACATAAATTACCCATTTTAAATACACATTCATCATCTTACCAGTGGTGGAATTACCCTTTAAACATTAGTGCTTCAAATATTCTTCATATAAAATTTTGATTACAATTTAGTTTTACTGTTCTGGTGAATTTAGAATACCAAACAAACAAAAATGTGACTGTCATCAGACCACGTAAAGCACACTTCAATTATATGAGTACTCTGCTAGTAAGAGCTAAAATGAACCAAAGGCTGTAACCAAAATCCAAAGCAGATTTTGGGAGGTTCACACCCCGCTCCCCTGACAAACGGCTTCTCTCATGTTTCTGAGATAAGCCGGCCTGTGAGACTGTGAGCGCCTCTAATAGGCTGTCTGCACCAGGCTGAGGGCAAGATCAGGAGGAAGTCTAGCTTTCCCCATTCAGTCACTCTGGGTTTGAGTTTCTGCCCCTCTCCTGACCCAGCGGTCACAGGACACTTTTAAGGGAGGGCTTTGCTTTTGGTGTGAAACTTGCAGTCGTGAAACCCTGAACCTCTATCCTCCTCCTCTACATGTGACCACCCGCAACCAGAGGATCTAGAAGAGAAAAAACTTCATTGACGTTCATTTGGTCTTTCTTTCTTTCTTTCTTTCTTTCTTTCTTTCTTTCTTTCTTTCTTTCTTTCTTTCTTTCTTTCTTTCTTTCCAGTTTGGACCATTTTGATAGGTTAAAAATGTAATTGTTTAATTAGTGTGTTTGGTTCTTTGGCCTCTCTGGAGTAAGTTCATCTGTCTAGGAGTCATGGCTCGTTTGAGGTCACTTGCATTTGCAGCGCCATATGATATGTTACACTTTTTTGGTTTGCAATATATCTTGTTTTTCGGCTTACAAATATATTTTACATTATGAAACATTGTTGTAGCTACCTTTTCTTTCCAGCTTGTACATTCTGCAGAAGATCTTTTGCATTAGAAGGTGATGTGTGGGTGAATAAATGATAATCATTTTATTTTGTGGTGAACTGTCACTTTAAGGATGTGTGACGACGCAGCAGAGTCCATATTCACGCACACATGTCTGAGCTTGACGTTAAACCCTGTGTTTTATAGTTCAGCCAGTTAAAATGGATGCATTACAAGGCTTAATCATAGATCCTACTGTAGGAAAGATTGCCATTGTCCATGAACCCAATAATTCAAGCCTGGGGCAATGAACACAAATTTCAAAGTAATCAGGGTTATACAAATAGTTCAACTTCAGATGACAGTTAAAATAAAACAGACTCAAAACATAAAGCAATGATGCATGCATGCATTTTTTTTTCTTCTAACTATGTCTGAAATTAATCATTCATCCATTGGTTGGTTTGTCTTGGGTAAATTACTCTTAGCTTTGGAGTGTCCAGGCTGGCGAGATAGTTTTGTCCCTGTATAAAGACAGTTTCTGAAGAGACATCTGTTGAGCATGTGCCAGACGGCCTCTGTCCTCACCTCTAAGAGAGGCTTTGAGAAATGGCTGTTCAGGGAAAACGGAAAACTCTCTACATGGGGCCTTGCTGAGACCAGCCCTTTCTCCATGTCCCTTAAGCAGGTCCAGTCACAGAGGTTCCTGTCTCTCTCACTCTGTTTTGGTCTATCCCTCATTGTAACTGTGTGATAACCGTTTCTTAATCTTTTTCACTTACTATGTCTGGCTTTCTGTGGAATTCTGGCACTTTATCTTTTCTCTTCTTTTTCTTTTCCCACACATCCTTTTTACTTCTTACTCACCGCATTTCTCCATATTCAAGCTGATCACATTTCTCTTTGCCTTTTCTTAAACTAAAACTTTGTGAGTTTGTTGGATAAAGCACTATCTCTGATATCTGAAGATGGCAATATCTGAAATCCTTGTCATTATCATGTTATAATAACATTTTCTGAATTTAAAACTGAATTTTCATTTCTTTAAAAAAAATAATACATGTGGCCCAAAATTTTAAATAGTAGATTTCCTCAAAAATATTGAGCAGCTAAAACAGTTTTCAACAATGATTACTAAAAAATGTTTCTTGAGCACCAAAAAAAAAAGCATATTAGAATGATTTCTGAAGGATCATGTGACTGAAGACTGGAGTAATGGCTACTGAAAATTCAGCTTTGCCATGACTAAATTATATTTTAAAGTATATTCAAATAGAAAACTGTTATTTTAAATTGTAGAGAAGAAACCAAAATCTGGTCTTATCTCTAAGACACGCATGTACTGGGCAATTCCGCAGTGGTACGACCCGAACCAATCTAAAAGAGTCTGGATTATTGGTGTACTAGGCCTATAGTGATTCAGGATAAGACCAAAACAGTTTGGAAGATGTATTCATAATGTACTTGCTTATTATATAGGCTACATTTTGTATATCTTTTTTTGTAAAGACTGCAGCTTTAATACATTCAGGCCAAAACCATCAAGTAAACTCAGAGTGAAAACTTTCACTGTCACTTTTGGACTTCCTATTCTCACTAAATCATTTACACAACCTCTCTCCTTTTCTCTTTGTTCTCATTTTCTGTCAGGCCCTCTTTTCTAGATTTCTGCATCCATTTTCACTTTTCAGTTTATTCACCATCTTCCATTCCAAACTCGCGTACACATTTCTCTGTAGAAGTTGATCTTTATCTGCGTTCATTAATCTGTTCAGACGTGCACTTATCCTTATCTGTCTTTCTGTGTCATCTCCCTCTCTGATTTTCTCCCTGCCACACACGCAAACAAGAACTGACACTGAACAAACTTGTAAGAACTCAAGTGCAGGCTCAGAAAAGTGACTTTTGGCAGAAGTGTAGCCAAAGTTACTTTTAAAAGAGTTACAATATTGCATTACAGTTACTTTTTATGACAAGTAATGCATTACATTGGTTTTGCCTTATGTTTCAATTCAAAGTTTAAGATACGTCACACCAAAAGTGTCAATGCGAAAGGAAATGCAAAAGTAAAAGGTAATGTAAATAGTAATCTAATTACATAAATCCCCCCAACACTGCAGTCAGTAAGGGCCATTGTTCTAAATATCATCCCAGCAGCACACCTCTGCTCTTCTCCCTCATGAGTTAAACACAAACAAATGAGCACTCATTGGTTAATGATAACAGAATAATTACATTTTCCTTCAAATAACTGCTTTAATGTGCTGGGTTGACAAATTTAACCATATATTCCAAAATTTCCAAATATTCCTTGTCTAAATACATTATGAATGTTGGCACAACACAAAGCTAGCAAGATAGACAGAGAGACAGACGGACAGACAGACATATAGTAACAGACATGGTTATATATTCTTCCCCAGTGTGATCATTTACATTTAGCTGAGAATAGCAGGGCCAAACATGATGGCATTATGATGAACGAGTGTCTATGTGCATCTAAAAGTGTTGGTGCTTAAAGCGAGGTGCCCTTTCTAAGTGCTCAGATAGAATGTTGTGTGTGTTAGAGTGTTTTGTTCCCAAAGGGCTGTTCAACAGTCTTTCTCTCCAGACTGCACCTGTCCTTACCATCAGGATTTCTAATTAATCACAGCGGACCTTCTCCTCCCCACTTTCTCCAATCCAGTATACGTTCTCATTGCCATATTTGGCCTGACAGATGGTTTCCTGGTGCCGACTTTACTTACAAACAGTAGATTCTCAACTTAACTCTATGAATATCTATGATATATGTCTTGCTAATATCAGTCATATCTCCAGACAAGGCACTTGGTCATCTTTAACGGTCTGATCACACAGATTAAGAATCAATCGAACCACACTGCAATGACTTTACAGAGAAAATGCCAAAGGCAAATCTGTGTTTAAAAGCTTTGGCTTTTAAACTTTGTTAACCAGTTTGGAAGTGGCTTGTCACCTCAGGGCTGAGGTAGACGGCTTTTCAGTTTCCACAAGCACAGTGGATTTCCACAACGGAGCACGGCATCTCTCACCATTCCCTCAACTATGTAAACACAGACCTGTGCCAGCTAAAACAGCTGAACGTGTGTAGAATATAATCTCTGCTCCTTCAGCGCTATGCTCTGCTCTCAAACTATTCTGGAAGATAGGCGCACACTGTAAAATCATTATAGATACACTTCTGAAATGCTGATCTTTATTTCGGCGACTGGTGTTCTATGAAGAACAACAGAACACGGAGAAATGCAAAGAAGCTCCTGTCTGATTTTCAGGTGTGACATTATTTGCTGGAATGGAAAGATAGCTTTAAAAATCATAGCAAATTGGTGTCATGAAATTCAATGTGACTAATTTTCTTAAGTTTTTTTTTTTTTTTTTTTTTTTTTTTACACAAAACGTCTTATGGAAAAGTGTGCATTCAGTGAGAATTTACAATGGGCATAAGAAACTTGTTTTAGAACTTGATTGAATGTTGTGTAGGAATCTTCCTTCTGTAATTCATATCGATCCAATAGCAACCTCAGTCTGGGTGACAAGCTGTACAAAAATACCAGATGCACCTGGAACGAAGCCCTTAAGACATTTTCTTCTTCCTTTCGTGTTATTTGAAAACACACACAAACAATTAACAAATGACCAAATTACACATTGGAAAAAAAAATCAGCTCCCAAGGGGTTCAGATGTTGATAGTTTTGTTTAATGAGAAATGTATTTATTTATTTACTTGCTTTCATTCTTTCTTGAGCAGGCGCTAGTGGCAATCCATTCTCACTTGATGCTGTAATACACGATCAAAAGAGAAAAGAATATAACCTATAATGTTTAATTTGTTTTAATTTAACTTCTTAATGAACCAAAGCAAAAAGCTGATCGTCAGATATATTCTCAAGTTATATTCAAAATCTAAGGAGCAATGTGCCAAATTAAAGTGACATGCAGTGACTCACAATGGAATTCACTGTGATCTCATTTTGTGTACTGAGTTGATCTGCCTGACCTGCTCTGGGTGCTACTGATCAGGCTTAAAGTGTCAGACTTGACTCTGGGCATGTCTTATGTCTGATTCAGCCCTGACACAGAATGCAGAATGTCACTTCACATTGTCCTGATTTAAAGACTCGTCTGCCTCTTCAGAGCTCATCTGGTTTGGATTGATGAACTAGATGATTTATTCAAGGCTCCACGAAGTGATGTGGTGATTTGCAGCAGTTCTTTCAAAATGACGCGCGGAGTTAATAATACGCTGTTTGGGAGCTTTGAGGATAGATTGGTATGTAGCTTTGTCATATGTTCTCTCCGTGGTATGGATAAACATTTTGACACGTACCCTCTGCTATCCAGGACACCACGTTCTCTCATACCGCAATCTCTGACTGCATGTGTCCTCACAAATCATCTGTCATGATGCCCTTATGAAAAAAAAAATCAGCCAGTCTGGGTCACGCCAAATGGACTAGCAGCCATGAGAATAGGTGAGACCTCTGGCGCCTTTCAGATTCAATTCATGCCGGCACTTTATCTTAAATGGCGCCACCAATGCACCTGACGTGTGACATTTGGAAATAATGATATCATGAACTGTTTTTGAATCAATCACCGTTACAATAATATTGTGAAATATTTTTTACAATTTAAAAGAAATATTTTAATATATTTTACTGCAGACTGCAGCCATTACTTCACATGATCCTTCAGTTACAAATACTGTATTTCACAATGACAAGGAAAATAACAAAGGGAGCGACAAAAAATAAGAGAGAAAACCATGGCAATAGAGCCAAGACCCACAAAGATCGGTCGTCAACATGCTTCGCATTACCTTTCCTGATGAATGCTATCAACATCCTCTTATCATATGAACAGAAGAGCCCTTATTTTCAACGTACTTACAGAGTCATTGTTTACTTAGACTTAATGACTACAGTCATGTCCAACACACCCCTTCCATTCCATGAATCACAAACTAGATGCCCTTGAAACAAAGAGATACACATTCCACAGGGAATAATAATCCCATAAGTAACCACAAACAATTTGCCGTGGGCTCATGGACTCCCCTGATGTTGCAATGAATTATGGGGGTTTCAACAGCATCAGAGGTTGTTTCGAGCCAGAGCAGAACAAATGGATAAAACTTCTTAATGCTAAAGTTAGACCTATGTGTTTTTTTTTACATTGTGTATATATGTGTATATACACATATATGTATATTTCCTCCTCCTTTTCTTGGCAAGGTGCAGACTGTCAATGGAGCCAAGAGAGGACCTGGTTGAGGGGGGATTCGGATTTTGCGGTACTGGGCCCTTATGGTTTAATGCCAAGAAAAGCAACCCAGCTGAACAAATGCGAGAGAGGGTTTTAAACAAAGCATAAACAGATCTCGGGCCTCCAGACCGCTCCTACCAGTTTGATGGGAAAGTCTTCATCATGGCTGCCATATATAACACCACTGTATGTGTTTTTTCTGCACTTAGCTTGACAGCTAAGGAATACAACATTAATCACTTGTTACTTATTGCTGAAATTAATAAGGTTTCGACAAAACACTCCGAGCTCTAAAAACGCGTGTGTTGGATGATGAAAAGGAAGTGGCAAATATGAAATCAATAATGCTTAATATTTTTTTTTTTATTGTGAGTGAAGTTTGTCACCAGCCATCTTGACACTGTTTGTCACCAGCCATCTTGTCTCAGCTTTACATACTAACACTTAACACTGCATGCAAGTCTTATTTGTCTTTTTAAATGAACATAAATGACTTTTTTTTTCACCCAAAAATCCTTAAAAAAAGTATCACGGTTTCAGAATTGATAATAAAATCAGAAATGGTTCTTGAGCACCAATTTGCTCATTTTGTTCATGGCTATTAAAGTAATATTGATGTGTAAGATATAATCATGCAATACTTCATGAGAGATTAATCGTAAAACAAACCAGACATACAAATCAGTGAGTTGGATGTGGATTGGGAAGGATTGGCTCTTGACTGGTACGAACACTTTCACTGTCTCATTTGAGTGTTTTCTGGATATTTCCAACTGTGTGTTTACATGCTTCTTTCTTCTCTCAGCAGGAACATGGCCCCTAAAGCTGCAGGATTCCCCACGGAGACAACCTTTACTCCGCTAAAGTCAGAGGTCATCAGTCCCGGAGGGAAACAGTGGCGACACCCCAGTGGCTGAGGAGACTGAGGCGTTCGGTAGACTAATGGGGTCTGACTTCATCATTAAGAAGGTGGACAAATCATTATACACACCCAAACATTGATTTGAGAGACACAATGTTTAAGCACAAAACCTTAGGAAAACATTAAAAGAATGAATTTCAGACACACACATTCTATTTAAAAGATCATTGCCTTTGTTCAACCATTATCATTTCCACATTCATGAACTACATTTTTACAATTCTAAACAATCATATGTTTAGAGTGAAAAGAGAGCCACCGTTCCCCCATCACCCTAAACGTGTCCCTTTAGCGTGAGCGATTGGATTAGGCTGTTTGGTTGGTGTAGTGTCAGAGGCTAAATGGATGGCTGGGCATCATGATGGATGAACATTGCCAACAAGGCGCCTCTCCATCTGACAGACCAACATACATCATCTATTAGGCTCATTTTTGGCCGCTCAGTGGCCATATCATGGCCAAAGTAACCAAATGTGTGACCACAGGGACGGCAGTATCACAAGTCTGCATCTTTAACCCTTTAGTGTAGCTCTTTAGCTTAAACCATTTAAAATGATTGAATTTAAGACTTTAATCACATTTCACATGTTGCATCGTAAGCCTAAGTAGTTGGTAGAAAAATTGCCACCAATGGTCTCTACGATCAACTTAGGCTCACAATGCTTTTGGGAAACGCAGCCCTGGTTGTTTTGTTCATGTTTATAGTTAAATAAGTCAAGAAAGAGCAAAAAACGCTGAGTCGTAATTACATGAAAGTTTTAAATTCATGTAATAATTAGAAGGGTGTTGCAATGTGAATTACTTCAGATCAATAGTTAGAATGTCTTTAAAGAAAAAAGCATCTGGCAAATGGATAAATGCTTTGTAAATATATTTTTAAGTGCGAATACACTTAAAGTAGCTATAAAATGTGTTTAAAGACAATACAGTAATATATAATTTTAAGTGCAAAGCCTTTAAAAACATTGGCTAGCTGATTTTTTGTCATCATTTACTCACCCTCATGTCTTGTGAAATTTTCTGATTGACTTTCTTGCACAGGAGAAATTTAATGTCTAATTGAAGTGAATGGGTGAGGTGTATATGTATTTTCTAATAATATATATTTTTTTAAACTTCTTTAAACATATTTGCATTTAAACATTATTTATTAATGTATAGTTTTATTGTTACATTTTTAAATATAAATTTATAGTATAATTCAATTTATAAAGTTTATATATATATATATATATATATATAATGCATTTTAAAGGCTTAAATTGAATTTCATGGTTATTCAATTAATGCATTCTTATTCGTGCATTCAGTTACATTTTTATTTTCAAATAAATAAATTACTAATGACAATTTTAAGGGGCATTCATCACCCTAAATTTAGAGTTTACACCTATAAATGATTAATCTGGTGCCTTCTCTGATTTTAATAAATACCCTGAATATATCAAAATGAATTAAACCAGCCTAAACATCCACTCTTATTGCATACATGCAAGTATTGTTCTTCTGTCCTCCATATGTAGGCACGGCCCCAGGGAAGATCCAGGCAGGCACCCCTCCCAAGCCCTGGTTATTTGTTTACACTTTGGTTCATGGATAATGCAGCCCTCAGGCTCATATAAAAACACTGCAGCTGTTACTAACGAACCATTGGTTCACAAAGAGATTTGGTGTCATCCTGTCCTTAACAGAACCCTGTTTGTCACCACTAACTGTGTGTGTTGTTTCAAAAGGGCTGTTCGCCATCCTCTTTTCCAATGTGTGTGTATGTGTTTGGAATTGGGGTTGAAAAAGTTATTTTCCCGCTGTGGGATCGACCTGTCGAAATTAGAGGCAGCTTCACAAATAATACAATAACGGGACCAGAGCATCATTAAACAATGGCTGCAATTAACCTCATTTGCTAGATTAGTCATGTGCCAGGGCTGTGCTGCTCTAAAATAGGGCATAGAGCTGGACTTAACCCCCTGCTGTGATGTATAGTCAATGCAAATATGTTATATGCCCAAATAGGGGTCAGCTATTATGTGCAGTTTTATGTGAATGTGGAAGTGTAATTTATGACGCCGAAGGATTAAATCTGCGTTTACAGCCGCATTATTTACACTATATAAAGTTATTTAATGTATACAGGAATGTGTCTGGCTAAGTTTTTAGGTCAACATTGTAATTTTATTGTCTCAATAAGAGACAATAAAATGTGTAATATATTGGTGAGACTAGCCTGGGAAAGTAAAGGGGATAATTCAGCCAAAAAATCTAATCTGGCTTTATTTACTCACCCTCATGTCTTGTAAAATGGAATGACTTTCTTTCTTCTACAAAAGGAGAAATTTAAGGAAAAATGTCCAAAGTGAATGGTGACGACGGCTGCCAGACAAGATTTTCAAGACTTTTCAAGATATTTCTTGGAGCATGCAGATGTTTTGAACAAATGTTTATGATGGGTTTTATGGTGCTTGAGAAAGCTTCATAAGAAAGAAAGAAAGCTTCATAAGAAAGAAAGTCATACTGGTTGAGAATGATGGTGAGTAGATGATGACAGAATTTTCTTCTTTATTTGGTGACCTGTCCCCTTCAATCATTATTAAACATGTTTGGATGATTTTACACATTCATTTCATTTAAAAGAATATTGCAAAGGGAGTGAGTTTCATGGCATACAAGAGGTGACGTGAGGCTCAAACTCTCACTGCAGAGCATCTGTGGCATTACAGATCAATACACCATTGAAACACCATGATGAGGCATTATCGAACCTCTCTCACTTGCTACATTGATTCACAGCTGGAGTTAGGTCAGACCCCCAGTGTGGGGGGTTGAATGTTGTGTGTGCAATTGTCAATTAATGAATAACTTACCACAAGCACAACACAATATGAAGTTATTAAACATGAAATAACAACTCACACAATAAGTTTTTATATGGTCACAAGAGCTTAATCTACTTTTCTTTTTCTGTCATACTTTTTTTTTATTAGACACAAAGGCAGTTGATCATTCTAGATTGGTTATCATGTTTCTTCTGGATTTATTCTGAACCATATCCCAACCAAAGTGTTTCAGTAGTCTAAATATTATTCATATTAAATATTATTTCCTGGTTTAATTTGACTCTGACCCTGTATAGCATTCAGACATCATATATATTTAGCATAGGGGATTTCATATATACTCGTGAACTTTCTTTGACTCGTACATTCCGTGTGTGCGGGCACTTTACAGTATGTCCCTTGGCAGACACCTGCAGTGCAGCCCACTCTTGTCAAGAACTGTAAGTCTGTGTTTTACAACATCACATTTTTCATGTAGCCCCCAGAGCTCTCTTTGACCCTAAAATGAATCATGCACAACTACTTTCCTACTGAGAAGCTATTTGTGAACAAAGGTTGAGTCTTAACCTTTAGGCGTGTTTGATTCAGTGTTTTTACGTTGTGGTCATTCACTTTTTTCTCTATTCCTATTCTCTAAAGTCTTTCACTGATGCCTTCCAGGTGTTTTGGGGATATGGATTTCACATGCACCTGTCTGAACAACAAATGGACAGCACTATTTACCGTGACAACAGATTTTGGTGAGCAGCATGCAGGTATTAACCTTTCAACCCAGAATGCCCCTGATCTCACTGATAAGGTTTTAACATTTCGTTGTTGAGAGTAATGCTCTGTTTTGGATTGAATGATCTACTAAGCAGCTCTTTTAAACATAAATACATAAGGATTTGTAAAAAGATCATTTGTTTCATAGGGTCAAGACAAATAAAAGCGGCTATTGCCTAATCTGAGTCACTTTAAAATTGAGACATTGTGCACTTTAATGGTAAAAAACATTATAGTGATGAATACACACTTGTGAGGACATTGATCTAAGTCTTTGTTAACCGTCTTGTGTTTTATCAGAGATGACCCTAACCCTAAGTCCATCCAAGCCTAAGGGGGAACAAGTGTTTCTAAGATGATTGACAGGAACTCCTATGATGCGCAAGAGGAACCTAGATGGAAAGAAAAGGTTAGTATGAAATGGATGAATGCATGTATTGATGATATATGATCAGATGAATCCTATATCCATTGTCTGTTTTCTGACACAACCTCTGTTAGAAAGGGTTAAGGAGTCTCTTCCTTTGTTTTCTCTGAGATTAATCTGACTGATTAATGGGGCGAGGGTGCTTGTGTTTGTAAGACATGCTTTTGGCTACTCATGCCATATAGTCTTCAAAGACGCTTCTGCATTTAGCAGGGCTTTTGGAAAATGATACATAGATTAAACATGCATATTTTTTTCTTGCAGTAAAAACACTCACAACCCCTATAGTTGAGGAGGAACTAAAACTAACATAACAATGAGTGCGCTTCAAAAATGAAAAGAAAAAAGCCCTGTCCTCCTCCAAACCCTAGAGAATGCAGACATATTTATGAACAGCTGCTCTTTGAATCAGATACAAGTGAAAAATGAATTGAACTCATTTTGCTTTGTGCTGTTTTATTCTTGGAACAGGGATGATTGGGAGTGTGGGGGACTTTGCCAAAACTACACAAACACAGATTCATAGCCTTCATGCCTTTCCATGACTTTCTGCACATGGAAGAGAACAAAATAATGTTCAAACATGTAAAAACAAAAAATAAGTAGGCATAAGATGTAGACATGCAGAATAGGGCAAAGTTTTTGCACCATTATAAAATAAAGGAAACTATAGACCTGCAATGATCCTCTTTTTATACATTAGCTGACAGTTTTTTTCTATGTACCTATATACTTTTTGCATTTACAAACTTGGTCACATTAGTGAATTTTCACCAAAATTTTAGAGACCTGATTATGAGGATTCCTAATTTCCTATAGAAATAGTCAATTTTGCCTGCAAAAATAAGTAACCACACATTTAGAGATTATGAATTTCAGAACTTCCTGAAAGCTTTGTTAAAAAATGGTACATGCATGTTTAAAATTTAAATAGTGGCAGCTTTTCGCTATACACTAATAATCGTAACATGCCTCCATGATGCTGGGTTATTGTGGATAGTTGCCAGGATGTTGCAGTGCAATTGCTAGGCGGTTGCTAGTGTATTCAGAATAGTTGGTGGCTCAAGTCAAAAGAGACACCTTCAAGTCCAGAAATGGCTATGGTATTTTTTGTCTTTTCATTTTTTAGTCCATTTTAAGTCTGATCGCTTAATTCCCCATTTGGGCATTAGTTAGTGAGGCTTGCATTAACAAGCAACACAAAGTATACTTACATATCATTATTTTTCTCTCTCTCAGCTGAACAAAGACTGTAGGTTCTTTGTCTCTCTTTGTTTAGCTGTGTAAATCTTTCACAGAGAATTAAAAGTGGCCTCGACCCGTCTCCGTCTCTGATTTACGCGCAACAACATAGGCTTGCACTTCATTCCACTTCATTCAGTGTTTTCTCAGAGCGCTGAACCTCTTCAGCCAAGCGCAGCATATTTGATGTAAGTGTGGCAGACAGTCACTCCCCGTTCCCCTCTGCTCGTGTTTTACGAGCTTTGACTATAAAACCAAAGGCTGAACTGCCCAATATGAAACAGTCTCCCAATGGGATCATAGATGGCCTTGAATGAAAGGAGGGGAAGAGACTAGTTCTTTTTCTGACATGGTGTGCATGACACTAAAGAATGAATCTGGGAGTGTTTGTATGTACATGTGTTGCTGTAAGGTTTTCATGTATGCTGAGCGCTATACGTTTTTTTTTTAAAGCTTTTTTATTATTATTTTAGGAGTAAAGGCCGCTCACACCAAGATCGATAATAATGATAGAGATTTAGTTCTAAGAATTGTTCTTTATGTAAAAGAATAGCAGAACTATAATAATGGTACAGAGAAGATATATTGTTGGAATCACTTTCAGAGCAATTTTTTTCCAGCTGATGAACAATAAAAAACATTGACAGCCAATCAGAATCCATCCTGCTTTAAAGGGCTTGAGCATTTAAAGCGGTAGACGACAAAACGGTGTGGATGGATGCTAATAAACTTATCAGTGTGGTATCTTTATATCGTTCTTGCTGTGAATGGGCTTGGTAAAATGATAAACATGGTAAAATGTGCTTTTTTTATTGGCTTACTTTTCACTAGGACACATAATAAGAAACATGAGATGGCATTCAAAAAAAAAAAATTGCTCACAAATCATTTACATGCCCATCTTTGGCTCATGAATGTGACAATCATAATTAGAGCGTGACATGGGAGGTTATGACCCCTGGCAGTGAAGCCTATAACAAACGTTAAGCCCAGAGGCTGAAGTCAGGTCAGGTCTTATATCAGGAGCTTCAGGCCACCCAGTTTGGTAGGTATACCTATAAGCAAGGATGTGGACTGAAGAAGATTGTTCACATGTGGTTTTCATTTCTTTATAAAATGATCACTGACCTGTGCATCAAAATCTGATTGTAGAATCCTGATCTGTGGTAGTGAGCGTTATCTAGGTTTTAGATTATTCCATCATTTACTTGCGTAAACAAGTTGTCTATGTTTCAAATATCTTCAGATTGTATCTATTTTAAGTTTACAACAACAACAACAAACTATATTCCAAATATTATTTTATATATATACCGTAGCTGTATATAATATTCTATATATAACTATGTTCTGTAGTTAATAATACATCTAACTAGACACCACATTTTACTGTTTATTTTACCGTGTTTATTTATGTGTGTGTATTTGTTTTGTGTTTCATTTCTAAATGGGGTCTGTTGTTCATTTAGTCTGTCAGAGTCACTCAAAATCTATGCCATGTCCTCATATGCCATTTCTTTGTGGCAACATATGTTTATAGGCTGGAAACAGGCAGATTATCAACCAGTTTTTTTTTTTTTTTTTTTTTTTTTTTTTTTTTTTGTAAAATCCACACAAAAGTGGTGGTCGTGGTGAAGGGAATCAAATGAATGGAAAAGACGTCTAAATAATAAATAGAGGACAGCAGGGATAATTGTAACACCTTTTTTTACTCAGTTATTTACATTTCTACAGATTCTGTGGTTGTTGTTTTTTTATATATTTTGGTGAATTTGATTATGATTATATCTACCGATAAATGTGTAGTACAAATGTTAGTACTACACATTTATTGGTAGATAGAATCATAATCAAATTAACCGAAATATTTAAAAACTACTCTATGTTGAAATTCATTCTGATGAATTCAACAGCTTTTCTCAAAAAAAAAAAAAAAAAAAAAATCAGTGCGTGCAGAAAATGTGCCAAAAAGTCAGAGATTCCTTCTGGTCCTGCTGATAGAGTATAATCTGTGACCTCTGGGTTACCCGTACAGCCATGTGAGATATGGGAACTTTGGCTGAAGACATCACACGTGTCCTCTATCTGTCTATCTGTAGCCCACATACTATTATCTCATTGGACAGAAATTCCACCTCTCATAGCTGCAAACTGCACATCTCTGCGATGACTCATTACATGCAAAGGCCTATGGGGAGAGAGTAAAGGACTTTGTCAGATTACATTTATGTTATTTATGTTAAGCACAAAATAAAAACATGGGTGTTTTATAATTTCTTAACCAACTGTTATTTTCAAAAACTGTGAATTTTTTTCAAAAAAGTTATTTAATATCCATATTTGGAATACATAAAAATGTTAAGAACTAGCCTTTGCAAGACAAAGGAGTCAAGACATCGTATTCCAAAATATAATGCATACAGTGCACACAGTGCATAATTTAATGTTCATTCAAATAATTTCACTATTAATTCAGCATACATATTGTTTTAAAGCAGCTTTACAAAAAGTACATTGTATTTATAGCCTGACTTCGTCATACTCATATTCTATTCAGAATGTGCGTCTGATTCTGCTCCATAGGGCTTTGATAATGAGGTGTGTCGTAATCGAACCAGGAAAAAAAACCCCTCTTCACTCAATTGGATAGACCTACAACCAATCAGAGCAATGCAGTAAGTGACGTATGTTGAGCGAGTTGTCAACAGAACTGAACTGCACGCACTATGGAAAAAGTAAAACAAAAATGAGTGCTAACGAATGGATATACGAATAAGTTCTCTGTTTAGGATTAGATCTCGACAATAAAGCCATCAAATCTGCTCGCATTTCTCGACCTCTCTCAACTTTATAACACGGTTGGAGCGCGACTTGACTGATTTTAATAAATGGAGAAACGACATAAGAGACCAGGCTGAAGAAGCGTGTTCATTTGAGTCTTCAGAGAAAAGAGTCTGGGAGCCAAAATTATGTTTTAATGATAATTTAAACAGAAAATGATGAGTAACATCTAATAATTTATTTAAAAAATACACCGCTTGTAAGGGGTACAGTGACTATCAGTATGGGTATGGTGTGCGAGTAGTATGGTAACAAAGCGTCACCATTTTTTGATGCAGCGATGCCTTTGACATGAGTTGCATCGCCGTCATGCCCATTTCGGTTCCTTCTTTTACTTGGTCTTCCATGAGTCCGACCAAAGAAGAAACCACAATGACATCTGGGTTTTCATTGCGACCATCGGAGCCAGCTGATAAATTAAACTTTTGCCAAATCCTTTAGGAAGGACGGCAAACACATCTTGACGATCGACGAATGCCTCTTTTAAAATGAATGCGCTGTCGATTTCTTCTAAAACAGACGCATAGCGGAATCTATACATCTCAATTCTCCAGCTGCAGTCATCTTTGAGGGAAACCAGTTCAACCCAAGCGCTCTTTGATTACGTAACTGCAGATCATCTGTCCATCACCGTATAGAGCCCACCCTGGCAATTTGATTGGCCTCTCTAAGCGAAACCCCATTCGTCGTCATCCGACGTAACTCGAAGTGACAACGAAAGGGAACACCCTTATGCTGAAATATAATAAATGGTCATATAATCCATTATGGATAATGGCAAAATGGAATTCCTGCCTCTATTTTCATTGTATCTCTCTCTCTCCCTCTCTCTAAACCAGAACCATGTGTTTCTTCTTGCATCTTCATGTTCGCTAACCTTCCCAACACAGTGACCGTCAGTGTCTCTCTGAGTCATACGTCTCTTTAAAAACACACGTTCCAGACTGTAATGTGTTCAGTATAACTGTTCATCAGTACATAGTGAGCATGTTGTTGTAAAATAGTCTCCACTAGTTTGCACGGAATGGCTGGATTTGACTACACCAAGGTTACTAGATGTAAAATTCTGTAATGCACAAATGCAATGAATTTGAAAGTGATGTGAATGCAATTTTTACAGTTAGCTAAATTTCTGTCATCTGGAGTTTTGGGGTAAAATGAGAGCATATGGGGACATTCAAAAAAGGGGTTTGTTTAAAAAAGCCCTCGTCCGTTTTTCCTGCATGCCCAAACCTCCATACAGGGTTTATCTGGCCTCTCTGCACATTCCACACAATGTTCGCTGGAGAAAATGCTGTTTCAATGCATGCATGATAATGTATTTTCCATCTCGAACGCTCTCTCTCTGCCCTATACTTTATTTTAAAAGTGCAGTCACATTAGACTTCAAGCATACAAAATGACTTATAGGCCCACAACGAATGTAAAAGGGCAAAGTGGTATAATGTCACTCTCCAGAGATTCTGGTTTTAATGAATAATAAATAACAAAAGCAATTTATAATAGACTCAAAAAACAAATTCTAATTATTGGACAAAAAAATATTAAAAATATATCTCAATTGCGTCATAAGCTCTCAATGAAAATGTTCACATGAAAAAGCTCTCACATGAATGCAATTAGTTAATGAATTCATGACATCAAGGCTAGATTATTGTAATGCTATTATGGTTGATTGCCCTGCACGCTTAATAAACAAACTACAGCTGCAAAATGCAGCAGCTAGAGTTCTTACCAGAACCAGGAAGTATGAACATATTAGCCCGGTTCTGTCAGCACTGTATTGGCTCCCTATTAAACATCGTATACATTTTAAAATATTATTGATCACAGTGGGAAGCAGACACACTCTGTCAGTTCAAATCTAGACTAAAAACACATCTCTTTGGCCTAGCATACACATAACACATTAAAGACTTATGTATTTACATATTGTACATAAATACATATTGACATATTGTATTTAATTGTGTGTATTTATTTTGTATTTTCATAAACCTTGTCAAGTGGTTGACCACCCCATAACATACTTGCTATAACCTTTTTTTCTCCACACATGAACAAATGGAAGGAATGAGGTGACATTAGCCATCATCCCTAATTTCCTTAGCAATTTGCACTGTGCTTGCGGGAAAGGCATGATAATATGGATTTATTACTCTTCTAGACACTCATACAGCACCTAATGGATCCCATCCTTTCTCTCTATGTCTATTTTATTCAAGTATTCCCAGTTGTTAAGAGTAACTCCATGAGAGTCTTCATGTTTGTTCAGCAATTATGATGAGGACTTGCATGACGATGGTGTAAAGACGAGCCTAATAGAATCCATCTGTGGAGTCGGCCAGGACAGTTAAAGGGATAGTTCCCTTTGAAATTAATTTTTGGTATGTTTTAGCTTACCTCAAGGGCATCCAAGATGTAGGTGTCTTTGTTTCCACAGTAGTTTCAATTTTGATATATTTTTAGGTCAAACCGTGTCCATCAGTCATATAATGCAGGTCTATGGTAACCGTGTTTACCTCTTGTACCACAGCCACAAAGCGCCCGTGCCCTCAAATTACTTTACCTTCAGGTAAGCTAAAACATACCAAAAATTAATTTCAAAGTGAACTATCCCTTTAAGAACTCTAATAAGAACTTATTGGCCTTGGGATGGGACTGTTGTTAACTCAACTGCTAGCATTTGCCCCTTCAGACACCTTGATCAACCACACCATTATGAAGAACTGTTGTTCTGTAGAAATTCTTACTTTCTCTTGCAAACTAATTTATCCACTCTTTTGCTTTTTCTCTCTTTGCATGTATTTGAGTGGTCCTCTATCTTGTAATGATGCCACCAGATGTTTCTAATAAAACTAGTGTCAGGGAGGAGTATTGCTGGCAGATCCGCACTTTTGTGAGCTGTTCTTCAACATTTAGGGGAAAATCGCTTTAAGGGGACTGCAGGGTAGTAACTCAGCGCTCTTTGGGGAGGGGTGGACAGTTTGGCATGGCTTTGAAAGGGGCCCAAGGAAAGGCACTCGTGCGTTTGTCTTTTTTCATCACGCTCCATGTTTCTGGTTTTTGTGGTCATGATGCGAATGATCGTTCAGGAAATGAGAGGGACCCAAATCTTTTTCAAACTTGTCGTCGCCCGTTAGAGATTTGCTCAGGCAGGTCATGCAGCCAGACAGCACAAATTATTACATTTCAGAGAAAATATGGACCAGGATGTCTGATAACCTGGTCCATTCCATAACCTGGCAACACATTCTCAGTGAACAAATTGCTTGTTGCTTGAAACTTACCTTGTTGCATCTGTTTGGGACGTACGTAGTGTAGGACAACTTCAAAGTAACGCCACCTTGTTTTACCCCGTGTTTTTTTTTTAAGATCATTTTTTTTTTCTGTCACAGAAATATGCACCATCATTCGTCACCATGAAATATGAGTAAGCATAAATCTCTCTGCAGTACTTCAAGTGAAATGAAGTCCACTGTTTGATCACAAGAGTATGGAACGTTTCTGCTTTGTGTTATTTTTGTATTTTGGGATTGTTTCCAGGCTGGTTACACCGTCAATAGGACTTGCCACTTGGTTGTTTCCTTTGCTCTGTGACACATCTTTCTGGAAATGTCTTGGATCTGTAATTGTTTTAAGATGCAGAGCACGCTTCAGACAGAAGGGAAAATAAACTTCTATATTTTCTGTAGGTCAGGAGTAGTGCTTGCTATGCTTTGATGTACATTATCATGGGACTGGAGAGCAAACTTCAAGTTTTATAATGTCCCATGAAATCATTTGATTGGACGAGTTGTCCAATTTGACTAATAAATATTTGTTTATGCAAAAAAAGTTTTTAATTTTTATTTTGTTATTAATGGTTGAGGCTTGGATATTGGCTAAGGATACTCTTCCAGTAAAATCTACTTGGACTTAGCCCAGAGGCCCTGGCCTTGTTTCTGAGGTCATCTTGTGATCCTCATCTCAAGTCTGCTCGACTGTTTGGCATTCTTGGAATGGAATGTGAAACTGAGTGGACGCCACCACCATAGTTGTCTTGGCAATGCAATTTACAGCCTGTTAACCCTGGAATTAGTCTGGGGAGACGGCGTCCAAATGTTGTCCTTCATCACTGCGGATCCTCAGATTTTAACAGATTTTAACCTTTGTGTAGGTCAAGGAAAACCATATCCTGGGCCTCTCATGTTTGCAGATATAAGCTTGTGCATGACTGGACTGGAAAACAGGTTCTATATGGACTGACTCCAACTTAGATTGCAGGAAATGCAATTACCCTTTCAAGAAACGACATTAACAGACCAGATTGTAAATGGCTTGGCCTGCATGTAAATTACTTTTAGTCTAATCATGTAAATCATGCATTAAATCCAGTGTGCAAATTTAGAGGTGTCATGTAATCTACTTTTACAAAAATATCACTATTGGCAATGTTTGACATATAATCTGTTGAGATTTGTCTGGTGCAAACAAAATGTTCTTTATCTTAAAGACTTTTCTGTGATATTGTGAATTGGAGTTTGAACCAATTTTCACAGAAATTGCAGTTATGTTGATTTAAAATCCAATTTTGAAGTAAAAAGACTGGAATAGTATTTTCTTGTAAATGTATTCCTATAATATTTTTTTTTCTAAACACTGTTGAGATATGCAAATCTATTAAAGTAATATAATGAACATACTTTTCATCAAACAACCCACTGTTGCTATTGTTACCTTACAACCATTAACTATATCTAACTGGTACCAGGAAAAAAAATAATTATGACTAAATGTTGTATCTAACATCTTTTGTAAATACCAGTGAAATGTTTCTAATGTAATATGTAGAATTAATATACTTTTAAGACCCCCAGTCTTTTGTTTTGACTTCCTTTAGGGGGCTGAAGTCTTAATTAGGGGTGTCAGAATACCCCTTCCCCCAATCCTCCACTCATAATTTGCCGCCTGGTTAAATCCCTGATGTCTAAATGCCGTATTTCTCCAATAGTTTAAAATGGGCGTGGAATGGGGTATCAGGGTAACGTTTTATCACATCTGAAACTTAAGGAATGCAGTTATTTCAACTTGAAAGGTCTCTGTTGATGGAAGCTTTATTTTACTTCAACAAAACACCTCTTCAGCGGACATATCACCTGAAAAATCTCTTTTATGAACCATGACTAAATGCGTTTGGCCGGGCTTTACAGCTGAGGCTAATGCTAATGCTGGAAAATCCACTTTAGTGGAGCCATCTATTTAAGGATATAGACCACAGATAACATCAGGCAAGAAGAGAAACTTCGATCTTTTATGTCTGACTGAGGCAAACAGTTTAACATCTACTAGATATCCAATCTTTATTTCCTGGGACGTTGTCGTACAGCCTGCAGGCTACAATATTTTGTTGACCTGAGGAGCTGAACCGTGAGGGCAGAAGAAGAACTGGGACACACTGGCAGACTTCAGACGCCATCATCCACCTCTTGTCCTAACAGACAGACCTAAAAAGCTTAGACCTTTGTGGCAAGAGCTCTGGAGCCAAGAGTGTCAGATGAGGTGTGTGCATTAGCTTAATGCAAATTCAAGAGGTTATCTTGACATAGGAAATCAGTGACTGGGACTAATTTAAGATCAGAAAAGGATGAAAATCCTTTTGCAGTTTGCAGTGAAGGCTCAGTGCAGCAGAGTTGGAGCAAGGCATGTGCTTAGATGATATTTATATGTATTTAGACAAATACTTTCCACTCAGTAATCATGTATTTGCAATTGGATTGTGAATGCAATTAATCTATCAATCAATTAGTAAATCAGATGCATTGCAAGATAAATCAGATGCATTGGTTTCAGATTATTAACATAATAATGCATAAACAATCTTAAATTCTTAAAATAAAAACCCTGATCATTAATACTGTACCATTAAGGCTGGGAGGAAATTAAACTTCTCTGAAACAAAAAATGATGAATGGGGAGTTGGGTTGGAGGTGTGCCCAAATAATAGTCGTAAGGAGGTAACCAGCTGTTTATATGCAATTATCATTATGACTGGTGGGATTACGTGAACACGCATTTTTGACAGTCATTACTTCTATTGTGCAACCTCAGCTTTATAATCCGCTAACATAAACTTCACTTCTTGAAAATGCACAATTACATTCAGTATTAGAGCTAGACGGAAATAAAACTCTCTGGGCATGAACAAGCAGATCATTTCCTGACTTTAATAAAAAACTTTCCACTATCTGGATAAATCATGAGAAATTTATGAGCACCTGCAATGCATGCTCTTCCTTCTGAATAAAACATTAATATTGCCCCTTGAAATTTACGACAGTATGCTGGAACATTTTTTGGACCTACCGGATAAACGGCCGAGGGAGGCTGAGTTGGACTTGTAGCACAGAGAGGGAAAAACAGCGTAAAGAGATTCTGTAAGATGTCTGTCACAGAAGAATGAACTAAGATTTATGTCAAAGGAAAAGAAACTCCTTGTACTGAACTGAAAATTGGCCTTCAGCGTCCCACAGACCTGTGTCACGGCTCATGTGATTTATGAGTTCGATGAGGTTTCGGCTTTAGTGTGGGAAGCAGCTGCCAAAGTGTTTTGACAGCACTGATATGGAATATCTGAAGCGACCCCCTCCAGAAAATACACCCCGGCCCTCAGAAGCCCACAGCACAGCAGGGAACATCCACCCAAGATGAGCAGATAGGACAGGAGACTGATCCATCTTATCCAACATCGGGTGACAGGACCTCCGCTGAGTTTGCGTTCCGCTTCGTTTAGGGAGATTTGTCTGAAGAGGGTGAATAAAGCAGAGTAAACAGGGCCGCGGCTCGCATGGTGCTCGGTGAAGGAGAGAAAACATTTGGGCAAAGAGAGAAGAGCCTCTAATAGAGATAAAGATCTGAGTGCTCATGGCCCTCACGTCTGGCAGCTGAACAGACAACATGAGTGATTACATGAGGGGGGATTTTCAGCCTCTCCATGGAGAATAGTTTTAGGGAAGAGGGAATGCAGAGAGACGGCATGAAATCACTGGCTCATATCACAATAGAGTCCAAGGATGCCAAACAACTGACATTCGTAAAAAAAAAAAAAAAGAGCAGTCACTCAAATTCCATTAAAGACTGAAATGACTTGACAAGCACTGTATTTTTTTTTTCCTGGTGTTTTTCCTATAGAGATGATTTTGCTGCTGCAGTCAAAAGAAAGGTGGTCATTCCCTAAACAGTTTATTTGGTTCATGCTTTATTTGAATTTAATTGAAAATGAAGTTCTGTAGTGTAACCACCATGCTTGCAAAAAAATGTTCTTTCTAGTACTAATATCTGGCCATTATTAAATCAATATTTACTTGAGTTGCAAAATGACTGCAATTTTATCAAATTAAGTGACATTAGGCTAATAGCAAGAACTAATATCTGCCAACGGAGAAAGAAAAAAAATCAACTTGTTTTCCATTTGAATTAGATAGTTTTTAGGTTATTAAAATATGGTTTAAAAAGCACATTACAGTAAAACCAGTAACACTTTACAATAAGGTTCCATAACTGCATTAATTAACATGATCTAACAATGAACAAAGTTAACTTTATTCTCAACATTTACTAATAGGCCTACATTTTTAAACCAAAAGTCATATTTGTTTATTATTTAACAATGCCCTTTGAACTAACATGAACAAACAATGAACAGCTGTATTTTCATATAGCATCAAGAAAGATTTGAAATCAAGGCCCCGTCTTCACTTTCACAGAATCAATCGCAAGAACACGCTCTGAAAAAAAAAAAGTATTTTGGTGCTTCAGTGACTACTTCGCTCAGAGAACCTGTCAATCACAGCTGTCAATTATGACATCACCATCACCGCATCAAATAACTAACTAAAAACAAACTTTGTTTAAAAACAAACACTTTAAATTACATCAGCGTGTTTTGGTCGTTTTTTTTCTAGATAAGCCAATTATAATTGTTTATTTAGTAAAAGTGAATTGTTTTAAGGTGTTTTTTTTTAGCATTCATGTGATCTCAAAGCTAACGCACATGTATTAAAAGCCACAAAACTTTCCCTTTTCTCCAAACAAGGCCCTTGGAAGTTAATCATCCATCCGAGCCTGTAAAGGGACGTTTAAAGAACAAGAACATTTGCAAATAATTCAGTTTAATAAACATAATAGCCCCATGTTGACAACACCTGTTCATTTTTACTCTTTAATAGGAAGTGTCCTTTCAAATCCCCTAGATCCATCCTCTAAAATGTTTCCCTCTTCTGTCTGACTAATCCACAAAAGGAAGTTAATTTATTATGAATTCATCATCTCATATTTCCTACTGGAAGGCAGGGGACGGTATTGATTATTACTGAGTAGGACACACAGAAAGGTCAGCCTCCAATTACACCGATGTGGCCCTGCAATCTAGAGATGGCCCTCTTCATTCAGAGCCGCCCCGGTGTGCTGGGAGGCCGTGTGCCTGACTAGTCCTGGGACAGATTAACTTCCCACTGCAATCAATCAATCTCCTTCTGTCAGCCATTTGCAAATCCGCAGGGGGGCATCCTTAACAAAAGTGCCCTACCCACAATCCCTTGCTCCACGGGGTCAATGGCGAGACTTACAGGATGACTATAAGCACAGGGCCTCTTAGACGTCCGACTTGCTTAGGCTTTCCATTCTGATGTTTGGTTTTGCCTCAGAAACTGTAATTGGCAAGTAAATTGAACATAATGATGCCTTTTCTTGCATATACTTTGATTGTTAATACAAAAAACATGGGTTTCTTTTGCAATGGACATAGTGACTTAAAACATATATGTGGAAGTCTTTAAAGCTACTGTAGATTGTCATGCTTCACCCTTAATTGACTTGAATTTCACTGATGTTAATTGCTGGCTCATAAAAAGTGAAGGCAAAGTGAAATGGTGCTGCGTTCAGCTCCTTGTACTTTAAAGATGTAGATTTTTTTCTGTTCTGTGATAGGACGCTTCAAGAAGACTTTTTGCATTTGTGGCTTATAATTTCACTTTTTTGGGGGGGCTAGTTTTGTCATTCTTTTTAAGCACTCAGATCCACAAACAGTACAGCCTCACATATTTCTATAAAATCTCTAGATATATGCTGATTTGAGTGGAATCTAGTGTTTAAGTGCATTGCCTGCAGTTATTATGGCAATTTTTACCTCATGAATATTAATTACAAGACAGACACTGATGACGCTTTGTAACCTTCCAGGAGCATCAGGTCACAAATCTATGTAATATTCATCTTGGCTGAAAAGGAATGTGATTATTAGTCGTATTTCAGCATTCAAATATAGGTTTATGCAGACAAAAAGCTAAGTCAGATTTCCAAATTGATGTTTAATTAGGAAAAAAAAAAACTTTTTAGAAGTTTGAATTATAATATGTATATATTATATTAAACATGCATAATTAAATGGAAAAATAAATATTTCATTTAAATATTGATGTTGTATCTTTTTTAATAAATAACTGTTATGAATAAAATGCATTTAAAATAATTATTTATGTGGAAATTCATTTTTGAAGCCATTAACTTATCTATGAAATACTGTTTTCACCATATTTACTTTAACTTTTAAAATACAAAAATATCAACATTTATATTATAAAGCATTTCCAAATATATTTTTGTAATGTCTCATCTATTTTATCTTTTTTTACTTCAATTATAATCAACATCTTTGTCAACATCTTTACTTCAATTATAATCAACATCTATTAGAAGTCTTTCTATAAAGCATATGTTGCACTCCACTGTCTTGAGCTCATTAAGGGCAAATGCCTGTAATATGTATGCTTTAAATGCTGTATCTGAAGGTACATGTTTCCATCAATCTTCCTCAGCTAAATTAATTCAAATGCATGAATGCCTTTGTTGGGTGTAAGCATGTTCAAAGAGCTGACAACCTTTTACAAGGTTAGAGCAGATAAGACAGACACCCACACAGGGGAATTTGAAGCACATTATGCAAATAGATGCATTAAAGTGAGTGGCTTATGCTGTACAGACATGTAATGGAGCCAGTTAATGCCATTCGGTTCCTTTAGGACAGACACATCACCTTATCTGCTTTAATTGGCATTGATCATATTCGGCATTTGCATGCAAAGCTGAAAGTTTCTGAATAGCTGATAGTTTCCGATAAGAGTTTGTGTTTGAGAAAGAGTTTGTGATTGAAAATGTATGAGTTGTCATGTCCACATATACATTTTTGCACACTGCAGGCAAGATGTCATTTTGTGTCTCTATTAAATAAAAATAGGCCTTAGCCTCAGTTCTTACTGTTACAGATCCACAGAAAGAATAGCACCATCTTTTCTTCCTTTTGTCTGCAAGAGATAAAAATAAGATATCGCCACAGGGATTGGAAGCAGCTTTCGCCTCCAAGTGACCAACCACTCTATAATTAATTATAGCCTATGCTTGGATATCTTTAAGACATTGAAAAACTCTGTGGCTGGAGGTCATGTGCAATGTCTGGGAAGCTAACTGAAATAATAAATACACCGAAACATGCCAGACTACATTCTGGGAACAAAACCCAGGTACTCGACCTCAAAGCTTTGATGGGTATGTTTAATTAAAGACAGATCCTCTTTATTGCGTCTCTAAATAACTGACCCTCGATTTACATCTGACTCGTAATGGATGCCTGGAGCCAAAGCGAATCGTGTGAGTGGAGTTCTGATCACAGATGTAGCCGTGTGTTCTAAAAGGCCTGAAATAAGAAACATGCTGCCATTATCATCGGGCTCTGCAGTGGACAGATTGCTTTGCTGTTGTGGCATGTGCTTCCTCCTATTGCTGATATGTGGCAGTGATGTTGCAAGAGTGGAAATGTGAAGTCATCCGGGATGTTTGGTTTGAGTAAACCTTCTGAGAATATGTATGGTTACTATACAGTGGAAAAAGAAAGTTTAGTGTCTCGTGTAGTGGAGGATGTGCAGTGGGTTCAAAATGTCTGAGACCAGTTGTGAAAATGCTTCTATTTGGCATTTTTTTAATCTAACACAAAAAAAATTGATTTGAAAAATGTAGTTATGTACCGGTATGCACTTTTGATTTAATGACAGCATCACCCAAATCCTATGTCATGGGCACTTTCAAAACACAGTTTCATGAAGCTTTGAAATCTTCCCAAATGTTTGATTTTGACCCATGTTTCGGAGTGTGCATCAAACTTTCAGATTTCGTGATTTCAGCAAATTAAGCTTAGTTACGCCATACTCTTTTGAAATGTTTTTCATAGTTTGCCACTAGGGGGTGTAGACCTTAAAGTTAACACATAAAGCGTGTCCAATACATTTTTTTAAAACTGATCTCATGTCAGTTTTTAATTTTTAAAATGTTTACATGACAACGATATGCTTAAAATGGAGAAGTGCTCCTTTGGTTTTTTCGAACTTCACTTTAAACTTGATCTCTTGGACCTGAACCAGCATGGCTTTAACTGATCTCTAGCTGGTTTTATCATTTAGGTTCAGTTTAAATGGAACAAGAACTACAATTTTGGTACATTAAAAATGATTAAGTTGTACATGCACTTCGTATTTACTTGTCACAGTGTGTTGTGACTTGAGCACTTTCAAAATAGGGATGCAATTTACTTCAATTGATTCAGGATTTTGAAAAGCTGTTTCTCACATAATTAGTTTTTGTTTTTACTTATATTTAAATTATTTAATTTGCACAGAGAACTAATCAATGTCTTCCAAATTACTAAGGCTACTAAGGCAGTTTTTTTTTTCTTTTTCTTTCAGGATTGGAGTTAAACTCTCCAGAACCAATGTTGTTTATATGCGGCCTTATAACAACTCATCATGATTGTATAAGTGCATTATGTCAGATTTATTTGCCACACAGCTGAAATTTTTTGTTGATATCACCAGTATGGAATGCATTCAAACAAAATTCATTATAGGTGCAGTTGGCAACCTGGTACTACTGATTTAAATGAGGGTAGCCACACAAACGCAACATGCAATAATACAGAAATTGTTAAGACGTGCAGTCATGAACAGCTTCCCAAACCTGTTTTACACAATTTAAGTCAATAAGGCAAGTGTTCAGTTCTTACTCTTTTCTTAGCCTGCTATGAGGCATGTTGACTACCTGCACTGATATATTCCTCTATTAAAACACAAGATACTATATATCAATACCATGAATTAACTTATTCTTTAAAATTGGTCATATATATGTGAATTAAATGCAATTGTGTTACATAACATTTTATCCTGCACGAGAAATGAAGATATCATGACCTTAATTAAGTTGTAATGTTACACATACTGTTATGCAATTTTAATTCTACTGACATCACTTTAGAACTTCAATTACATGTGTGTTCGACAACCCAGCACTAGACTTTTGGCACTATACAGTTTAATGATGAGGGTAACCACACAAATGCAATCTGCAATAATTACAGCAGATTCTAGACAACAGTTTCCTATGAACACCTCCTCCAACCTGTTTTACCCAATTTAAGACAATAAGAGGAGTATTTAGTTCTGATCTTGCTGCAAGGCATTCTGGGTTGCCAACTGCACTACAATATAATTCAAAAGCATTAAACCTTGCCTCAGAGGAATACTTTTTAATAAGGAAATAAATATTTCATATATAATTTATTTATTTTACCTCACAAGTTTTTGTTTGTATCATTTTTTTTTTTTAAGTTTCCAGTGCGCTCTCAGACTTTTGGGCCCAATTGTATTTTTGTGACAATTTGACAGAAGTACTTTCTGCATGAATATGGACCAAAAAAAAAAAAAAAAAAAATCAGATTACACTGTTAACATGCTTATCTTTCTGCACTCCTGCAGGAAAAAGTTTTTTTTTTTATCCTCTTAGATTCATTCCTCCTTTCACTTCAGCTCAACTTGAGGTTTGGCTGACAGCCCCCATAAAAGCCAACCATAATGGTGTGCTAATGACTGATCCATGAAGCTGCTTTTGTGTAAGTCCACCACTCTATTCACACTACAATGGAAAGTGTAGTGTCACATGTTAATTTAGGCACATTTCACAAAATCTTCTAGTGGCAAGCACAATCCGTCTCATTGTTTAGCAGTTTTAAGGCACTTGAGCTGAGCTTGATGGTGAGCCACTCTGATGTTAATACACAAGCCCACCATGACAGGCCTGGGGGGTTCACATTGTTTCACTTATTTTTCTCTCTCCCATAAAAGTTAACCTTATGTAACTCGTGTAAGTGTTTTTTAATCACCCCCTATATGTACTTCTTAATGGCAGTCATCAAAAATCATTTACACATGTGTTTAATCTACTGCAGTCATCAACATCTAATCTTTCTGAGCTGAATTTAACGTGGGTCTCCGGATTCAATTGCTGGATGAACTGTGATCTAATTCTATTTTTGATCTAGTTTTTCTTTGATGCATATGCTGTTGATCACCTGGTGTCTTGTGGTTCGGAAACGGCTTGGAAAGCCATGGCTTTAATTATGGGTTTTGCCTCTTTTAGTGTAATGCATTCAGACTTCAGTCCAGCCACAGATAATAAACAAGAGGGAAAAACTCATTAGGTTGTGGAGAGCTTTTATGAGAATGTTGCATTGAAGCACTTAGTTTTCAACAGTCTGTTTGTTTGCAGTTCATTGTGTAATGCGCTACAGCTTAATATGGTTTTATTCTCTCACATTACATTACAGTCATATAGTCATTCATACATTATTTTGTATTTGCCCTTCAACCTAAAGGAATATTTCACCCAAAAAAAGGAAATTCGTCATCATTTATTCACCCTCATGTTGTTCCAAACCCATAAGACTTTCTTTCTTCTATGGCGCACAAAGATTTTCATGGAAATATAGTTGCCATCACAGAAATCTTTAAAAAATATGTTTTACAAAATCTAAAGTGATTTTTTTTTTTACAAATGTCAGCAATTTAGAGGAACAGCATCACATTTTACAACATGTACTAACCTTGTCTTGTCATAAAGTAATTATCTGATATCAAATATTTAAAAAAATATTATTAAGCATGAAGCCGTTTTGTTAAAATACCATTCTTTTTATTATTGTTGTTATTTATATACTGAAATAAATTGGTGGAAACAATTTTCATTCAGAAATTTTGTAGTTTTTTTAGAACTTTGAAAGATCATTTTCACAGTACTAGACAGCTTAATTATTTTGAAAAATTATAAAAAATAATGTAGGTAATATTCATTATTTTAATGAGGCTAAATATTAAAAAAAATATTTTAATTATTTTTTTTCTTCATTATGACATCACCCTAATATATATATATATATATATATATATATATATATATATATATATATATATATATATATATATATATATATATATATTTTTTACTTTATGCTTCCAAAAATGTACAAGTAAAAGTTTATTCCGAAAGTAGATCATGTTCATCATGTATTCAATGCTTAACAGTGCTTTTCTGGTCCTTTTTGGAGTTTGGCAGTCAATAGAAATCTCAGCAAGACCCATAAATGCTCAATAAGGTGCTCTCTGTGTATTTAAAATCAAACAAACATATCCCTCGTGTGGATAAAACCCTGTCATGCACTTTCTGAAGTGTATCACTGTATCTCAGTCTCTTGTACAAAGCATTCCCCTTCCTCAGCTGTTCTCCTCAGGGACCCATTCCAACCTTTTCTCACAGAGATCTCATCGTTTTGTGAGCTCCGGCGGCACTGCTTCAAACACATCTCGTGGTCATGAGATCACAGGCTGATTGTGTCGGCTGGGCGTGTGAGCAGATGCACGTGCGACAGGACCCCGTGCTGTCCTGCAGGATGCCCGAGTGACGGCGTGGGAATGTGGGCCGTTTGATCCGCTCTCAGCCTCTCTGCTTTTGTCAGTGCATAAAGAGTCAATGCATTGATCCAGGCCAGATATAGGGCGTAAGGCTTCGTATTGAACTAATGCCTGCTGCACTGGCTTAATGCAGATAATGGTCACACTGTTGTTTGTGTGTTTGTGTGTTATTGTGCTGCATGTCAATGATGGACGCAATAGATAACATGATAAAAAGACAAAAGCCCACGTTTATTTAGTCACACAAACAACACTTTTTGCCTTTCTCTAATAGTACATTTCACAGCACCAAATAAATAACAGATAATGTATAGCCTATAGTAGCCTAAATGTAAAACCAGAACAGAAATGTTGGCTCATCTTCCCATCTCTTCAGATGTTATTTCATGTGTGCTTAAAGTACTGCATTTCCACAGTGTTTTTCTGTAGTCAGTAATGTGGAAGGACCACAGCACTCTGTCCATGTCTCTCAGCGTCTTCGTCAGTTTGAAGAATTTCCCCCAGTAAAACACTTCAATAAGCATTCGAGGTCTATTCACATCCCAGTAGATAACAATCTCTGCTAAGAGTTGTGCTGTGTGAGGGCCTCAAAAGTCGAGATTCAATTATATCTTTAGCTAAATATACTTGTTGACGGTAATTCTTGTCTGTTCGGACAGTTGCCATGGCTGCAAACCGAGAGATACAGAGATGGAGATAATCATTCAAGTGAAATGGAACGCTTCATTTCACTATTCGACCGTCACAGACACTAAAATTAGCCTTTTTATTACTGGACTGAAATTATTATTATTATTATTATTTTTTGTTATTGTACCTTTCCATTCATGAAAAAAAAAACACATGGGGAAGTTTTCAGAATCTCAGTAAGTTTACATAAATGTTCTTTTTCATTTATTTTGTGTTTGATAATCGACTTACTTAATCAAAAACATTATTGGTTTAAATTTTAAAACCCAATGGTTGGGTTTGCCCATATCTGACCCAAACATGGGTTGAAACAATACAACATTTTTTTTAGAGTGTACATTCCTAGTGGACTGAAATGTTGGGTCACATCTCTCTCTCTCTCTCTCTCTCTCTCTCTCTCTCTCTCTCTCTCTCTCTCTCTCTCTCTCTCTCTCTCTCTCTCTCTCTCTCTCTCTCTCTCTCTCTCTTCTCTCTCTCTTTCTTTCTCTCTCTCTTTCTCTCTCTCTCCAAAAAAAAAAAAAAAAAGATTGCAAAGCTTTTCTAGTTTTTTTCATTGTCAGTTCTCAGTAAAGAGCATTGAAATTAAAGTTCTGGCTTTATGAGTTCTTATCATGGGACACCATTTTTGGCATTGACCTCATAAGACCTCACAGACCAGGATTGGATGTCAGTGCTTTAAAGTTGTATTTTTATTCCCGTTCTTCCAAACCCCCTTTAATTTAAGGCAAAAAGCCAAGCCTAACAGTTCCACAGCGCAGGAGACGAGAGAAAGTTATCATCTGGCCATAAAATGTAGCCTATAAATCTGGTCTATATGGCTGCTCTTCAATTACCCCAGACGAGCTAGAAATTACCCTCATGTCAACCTGTTAGCACCTGATCCAATCCAGAGGTGGAGACATTTGCAGCGCCAGTGATAATGAGTATCATTGTCTCTGTCTCCCCACATCAAACGGAGACTTCACCTTTAGCTCTTTAATCGTCATGTGCAGCGTTCATGGCGCTAGTTAACGCAAAGCCCCATCTCTTTTGAAAGGGTTATATTCATAAGGATGGCGTTGACCTGGAGAGACAAAAATATTTAGGATGATCCCCAAGGATATTGGTAACAGTAATCTTTAGCTGCTCGGAAAGGCCACAACAAAAGGACGATGGAGGTACGTTGACCGCAGCCAACTAAGCAAAATTGTAGTGTAAAACTGATGTCAGTTCAACAATAGCACTAGATGAGTGTATCTTTAGCGGTAAGAGGGCCCTGTCACAGAAAGGACAGATCGTATCAGCCGGTACATCTGCAGTGTAACCTGTCTTCATGTGTGACCCAGATATGCATTTACCTGCTCTTTCTGTCTTCTTTTGTCCCCAAATCTTGAATCTCTGTGGTCTAGAATATGATATGGATGTACTTGAGTGATAAATGCAACATTGTGATGAATGATAAATGCAACATTGTGCTCTTATCTTGCAGTTGTCAGCAAGTCAACTCAAATGGTGCATTTTAATAACTGGTAACATGTTTGTCGAGTAACTGTCTGCTTTGCATTTCTTTCAATGATGAAGGTTTGAGTCTGTTTGCTTTGTTTCAAACCCTTTTTTAAATGTTAGTAATTCTTGCTTAGACAAACATCACTATCACTGTTGGGCAATGGTGTGGTCATAGTGGTGAATTTTCTGTGAAATTTTGCTGTCAGAAATGTCCGTTGTCAATATTGTAGTGATGTATGAAGCACGGCTCACACAGAAGTCAAACCAACTAGGTTACTTTTTCTCAACGCTGTGAATTTGCGTGACCAAATTGAACCCTTTGTGAAAACTACATGGGGGATAATTCTGCCTATAATGCAAAACTCTGATGTGTGGATTCCGGATGATATGGCAAGAAATATGACTGCACCTTTAGCATTTGCTTTATAGACATCAATGACACCTTAATCGCATAGCAATTGGTAAAAGGTGTGCTGTTATTTTTCTAAGTGATCAGACTTCCAATTTTTTTTTTTTTTTTTGCCCTGGTGAAAACTGGAAAATATTCTGTTTACTTAAATATAGATTTATAGGCTATGTTTTCTTTGCATAAGGGTTACATTGAATGATTTAAATGCTAAATTGGGTGGGCTCTTTTGATTTGAACCAGTATCCACATCACAACACGTTAAAAACTATTCAGAATGCTATTTTCTGAGAAAATTCATGTTTAATGACACATTCTCACCCCAAGGCGTCACCTTTGACCATGCTTCAATATTTGACGTTTTAGGCACCCTTTAGCGTCACTTACATGACGCAATCCCGCGGCGTCATCTAACTGACGCTAAAGGAAAGCGTCAGTTAAAGGACGCGGTTAGGTTTAAGTGTGGGGTGGGGGTAGGGTACACGCGATCCTAGGGCGTCATCTTACTTACGCTAAAGGGCGCCTAAAGCGTCAAACATTGAAGCATGGTCAAAATGCTCCCGAAGCGTCAGTTAGGTGACGCCTTGGGGGTGAGAATGGGCTGTTAATGAACCATATTCAGTTTTTTCCTCCCTTCTTTCAAAGCTAAGATTTAAAGTTAAAAAGAATCTGGAACTCTAATACATAAAAGCAAAATAAGACTATTATCTGTTTGTTTACTACTTTTTCTGCCCAATTTTCCAGTGAAGTGGAGCATGAGCAATAAGGCGGCATGTGTGTCCTGTGTTCCTCCAGCTGAAGGGACATCCCGTCAGATCCTTCCCGAAGCCCATCAGGCTGATCCAGAACTGGTTTCACTCAAACAGCATATGCACAGAATTAGGCCTGCGTTATGAGCATGATTTTATGCTACAAGACAGGAGCATGAGCGTGAATCAGCTTTTCCCTATATCATTGCTAGGTAGAAAGACTTAAAGGTAGGGTATAGGCAATTTTTGGAGTGGCTATAAATAGCAAGCTAGCTTTTGAAAGCATAAGATCCAACCCTCCCTTCAGAGTGTCACCAAAGCCACGCCTCCTCCAAAACAGATGAACGTGCACAGCAAAGCTTGCAAAGTGTTGCCATTGAAATGCATATATTATATTCACAAACCACCCTGAATAAAACGTCACTGGTTTCCATCGCTTCAAAATGACAGTAGTTATGACATGAATGCAGCATAAGCATTTGGCTCAGGAGGAACTGTAAAAGACGGCTGCTGTTTTGGTTGCGGTGCTCGGTGACTGACTGTCTAACTCTGCATATCATGAAACGTATAGGTGTGCAGAGGTATACACTCACCTAGAGTATTATTAGGAACACCATACTAATGCCGTGTTTGACATCCTTTCACCTTCAGAACTGCCTTAATTCTACATGACATTGATTCAACAAGGTGCTGAAAGCATTCTTTAGAAATATTGGCCCATTCTGATAGGATAGCATCTTGCAAGTGATGGAGATGTGTTGTTATGCACATCCATGGCACGAATTGTCATTTGGTTCATTCCATGAATGAAACGAACAAATTGACTCGGAGAAAGATTTGTTCAGTTCGAACAGGAGAGTCACAAACATGCTTCACAGAACAGAGCAAGGCGAGCATTTGAGCTTATAAAACTTAAACTTTGTTATTTATTTATTAAATGAGCAATTGTTTCGCTTGATAAGACCCTTATTCATCGTCTGGAATTATTTAAAGCCCTTTGAACAGTTTGCAGTTTGCACTGAAACTGTCTTTTGGACCTTGACCCGTTTGGTGAAATGATGGAAAATGCTGGAATCAAAAACCTTAATTTCTTTTTGACTGAAGAGAGAATGACATGGGCATCTTGGATGACATGGGGTGAGCAAAATTTTTTTTCAAAAGTGAACTACTCCTTTAACTTATTGCTATCAGTATGTGAAGAAACTTTCAACCAGCATAACAAAAAAATATATCCATAACAAATCACCTACACTGCCTGATCTGTTCCTTCCACAAAGCTATCATATGACTCCAGAAAAACGTATAATATAGTGCAAAAGTCATATCGACTGCTTTTACGGTGCATTTATGGCACTTCTTCAGCTCTTATGTAGCTATACTCTTTTTGGTTTAAAAGAATTTTGTGCCAGTATCAACAATCCCAGCTAATTGGGAACGTTCTCAGAACTTTGGCCAATATTCTGCCACGGTTCTCTCAAAGTAATGAACAAACATTCTTCCAGTAATGTTAATAGAATGTTTGTTCAAAGTTATGTTCTTTAATAATGTTATCAAAACATTAGCACAAACACATTTATTTACACATCATTCATGGAACATTTTCTGAAACGTTTTTTTTTAAACGTGCTACTTTTTCCAGATGGTTCAGAGAAGATTAAAAAATAAAGTTCCCATGGTCTTCGATACATTCCATTAATGTTTTCGCTAATGTTCACATGTTCAAAAAAATGAGAATAGAAAAACATCATTCGGAAATAACATTTTCATAACTTATCTTTAGTTAAACATTCTTAGAACATATTTTTGTTAGTTGGGATGCTGATACAGGAACACACCCTACTTTGCAAAATCACAGTAAGATAAGGAAGAGAGTGACAAAAAAAATGTAGAATTGAAGACTGCAAGGCTTTCTGGCCTTCTTTCATTGTCAGTGATGGATGGACATGTCTCCTGCTGAGGACTGATGGTCATAGAGTTGAGCTGAGAGACATTTATTATTCCCTGATTCTGTTACAAGTCTCCATCCCAGCTGTTCCTTCTGTCCTCCTGGCTAAATGACAAGATCTTATGCAATCAATTTTAGTTAAAAAAAGAATTTGAAGTGATCTGCTCTGTGACTGAAGGTGGTTAATATGTTTTATTACAGGCCACCTCCTCAAGAGGACAGACAGCTGGAGGTGATCTCTGTGTGCCAGCATTTGCAGGTATGTGTGTGTGCGTGTTTCACCCTTTAAACATGTCCCACACAGAGCGTTTGCTGAGGTTGGCAGTTTGTCAGTGCCATTGCTTAAGGCTCTGCAGCGCTGCTCAGCATAGAGCCATTAAAAATAACGAGCTTTCTCTCACCATGGCAACCAAATAACTCATCATACCAGAGCACACAATAGTTTTTACAAGAGCTTTTAATTTCAAACCCATTCAGTGAAAATTCCCATCGGAAAGCACCTTGGCATTTTCATACGCCAAACATTATGTTACGATTGTAGATGAGACATGAAAATAGCATCATGAGACTGGCAATGAAATGAAGGGGGAGCCTGTGAGCTGAATTGATTGTGTGTTTATTTCAGTTGGCCGGATCCCTCTCTGAAATGTTAAAACACTGGAAACATTGCCTGCAACGATTGCTCGCGAACTCTCTGTTGCCTTGTCAGTTGTTGATAATTTAGCTTGTGGTTTCCACAGATCAATATGTTTTCCCTGCGGAGTGACACTGAACGGATTTGTGTACCACGTTCATGCCATCAAGGAGAATATTTAGGACACTGGGATGTAGGAGTGTATCTCATGAAAATTGAGAGCAAATGCGTCGGTCATATTTCACCCCAAAATCAAAAGAAATAGTTACAAAACAAAAAATGTTATAATAAAAGTCACTTATTCATTTGATTGAATGATATGATGTAAAACGATATGATATGAAAGTAAAACGATGGCATAATTGAGTACGTATAGAATGATTTTATTCATACAAAATATAATTTATTTTTTTTCTTTTGATTTTAGGGTGAAATATGACCCAGACATTTCTTTGTGAGATTCATCCGTGAATCACTCTGATGATTTAACTTTAGTGCCCGTTTTCAGCCAAGCTTCGCAAATCTCATAAAGCTAGAGAAGAGAAGAGGACGCTGAGTTCTCAATATCAACAACTGAATTCTTGTGAAATCAAGACAGAGAGCATTGTTTTTCATTTCCAAACAATTTACATACAGTCCAAAAATGAGACTATACTTGCTTGTCGGTTTGCTTAAATTATGACTGCTGACACTGAGGTATAAACATCAGACCCATCCTGACAGATTTAAACAGTGACCACCGTAGCTGAGGCTCACAAAACACACTGCTTTCTGAGGCCAGAACTACATGAAACATTTTCTGGATGTGGTAAAAGCTAGAATGCCAAAATGCAATAATTTAGGGAAAGGAACATTATGACCTAGTCCCTTAATCAGTCCTTTTATTCTGTCCTTTGAGGTTTGATGCTATTTAAAGGCAGTTAAAATTAATACTGAGGCCTACTTTGATTCTTGGTGTATTGAGGAGATGACTAACAAAGATAGAAGAAGGAAGAAAGACATCAGATTTAAACTGAAAGATTCAAAAAAGAGAGGACTTGTTTAAAATGGGTTTAGAGGTCATGAGGCTGTTTACGTTACTTATGAATGAGATGCTGTGTTTTTATAAACTTCCGTCTACAAGTCAAAACTCAGCTGACCACAATCTGTGAGCACGAGGTATTGCTTGAGCAAAGCTAGTCTGACCAAAATCACCAGTAAAAGAACATTTTGTTTTAGTAGATTTCAGTTTTATGTATATGATTTAATGATTTTAAACCCTATACCCCAAGTGCAGTTTTACAATCTCACAACCTTTAAAGCTTTACAAAGGTAGGTCTACTAAATTTGGGTTCATTTCTCTAAGCTTTTCTGCCACCTAATGGTTAAAAAGATGAAGCACACCTACTGTGATCCAAAAAGCTAGAACTACGGCATTCAGGAGCTAATGTTCCTGTTAGTATGACCTGGGTAAAACTGTGCAGTTTGTCTTCCGCTCATGTAGGGGCGTAAGCGGGCTTCACGTTCAGCATGACATCTTTGGATCCTTTCCTTGTCAACAACATGACACCTGATAAACAGTCGCAGCAGGCCATTAGGGTCGTTTTAAAGCTTAAGAAGTTAAGATCTTGCTGATGATGACAGCTCAGTGACAGACTCATAATGTCACCAAACAGTGCATATTCCTGCCCATCTGCTAACAACCGTGACACACTGCGAGACTCATCTGTAAGTCACTGTTGCTTATAAAGTCACTAGGTTTGCATTATCTTTCAATTGTGAATAAGGAAACTATTCCTAAAATAATTAACAATAGTTTAATGTTTATAATGTTTGTGCAATGGACCACTGTTGGCAATAGTATTGTTGGATGCTTTGATATTCTCCTGCTTCCTCGTGGCACATTTATAACCCTATTTTCCCAGCGAGTATGACCTGGGGTGGTCTCAAGTGCAACATACTGAAATAAATGAGAGATAAAACATAGGCTGTAGATTTCCAATGTTTTTGAACCTATATGTGAAAGTGAATGAAGACAGAAATATTTGATATATTAACAGTATTTGTATCCCGAACCAAATGGCTTCATTATTTAGGGCTCCAAACTACTCAGTATCTTCAAATCGGTAATTGTTTATCTTTATTTCAACCGGTTGTTTTGCGCATTTTCGTTCCCTTAATGAAGCAGCCAATTGCGTTTCTGAAAACAGCAGCAACCAATCCTACTGCTGCCAATCGTGTTTCTGATAATAGCAGCAGGCAATCGCGTTTCTGATAATAGCAGCAGCCAATCCTGCTGCTCTCAGTGTGTATTCAGCTCTGTACTTCACACATATACACTAGACCTCACCTTGGCTACGGCAGTTCATAGAGTGCCGAAGTTACGACGTCACTCTGTAGGCCAAAACGCGGAAGTGAGTTAGCATTTTAGCACTACGGTTCCCTCGCTCTAAAGCCTATGGGATTTTTGAATGGGTTTTTGCTAAATCGCCTGAAATAAGGTCTGTGGTGAACAAAGCCTCTAAATATTTTCACGTTTTGATCTATGACATAGAACACACAGTTATAATCTGCTTGTGGTTTTTTAAACTTTATTGTGTCTGATTGTGTTTTTTTAAATCTTTATATAGGCTTCAAAATGTATAAATTTTGGATTAACTTGTAAAGATTATCTTGCTAGACAAAACGTGTAAGGGTCACAACCCTTTGTTAAACACAGATCTTATTTTTTGCGATTTTCCAAAAGTCTATGGGGAAAATGCATTGCTTTTCGACCGAGGGAACCCATGCGCCGCTAGCTTCCGAGTTGTCCTACAAAGTGACGTCATCACTTCGGCACTCTATTGGAACGAATGCGTCAAGAGCCGCCATCTTGAAACAGGGGAGCCCCTCCACTTTAATGCATAAGCGTCAATGTAGACACAGGTTTAACGGAAATAAAATCACCATAAATCATCATGAATGCGATTTTTCTTGTTTTTTTTTTTTTTTGGTTTGTTCCAACTGTCAGACATGTATTTATCATTGATTCCAGAAAGAAAACAATTTTTTTATTTTTTTTAAAAACATTCTTCCTAGTTCAGATTTGATCCGTGAACATCATACGCTGCACAAAAGTCCGCCACCATCAATGAATTCGAAGTACAGGCAGAGATAGCAGCGTTATGGCTACTTCCTATGACAAGACCCCTGTTCCAAGATGGCGGCGGTTTTGACGCATGCTTAGAACCCCAAGGTGATGTCTAGTGTATATGTCTATGTGTACTTCAACATCAATGTAAATATGCCAGTAGACATTTATTAATTTTTTATTAATTTTATTTTATAGTAATTGGACAGGAAGATGTTGTCACCTGCTGGGCATTGCTGCCTGTCGCACCTCCTCCAGTGCCCATGGGTCAAGCTGCAGGGTCATCAGCCAGAAACCACCATTCACCGACGTTTCGCTCCTTTAATTCTGGAACGTCTCCCGGTGGCGGAGCAGTGACAGGGACGTCTCCCTGTCACTCCCTGCAGCTGATAGCTGTCCTCCCTGCTGCTGCTATCTGGGGTTAGTTGTTCTTCCCCCAACACTTATCCTTCCTCCTCAGCCAGAGCCAAAAGCTACCTTTCTCTGCCTCCTCTGCCAGATCCTTTGTTGCCCTCCTTAGCCTCCTCCCGGTCACTCCTGCTTCCCTCAAGAGGTGTATAGTTGACACTCCAAGGAAACCTCTGCATCCGACCTCCACTGGGTGGATGGTCATTTTCCAGCCAGCCTCCCGGCACTCGGCAGCGAGCTCTGCGTACTTGGCCTTCTTCCGTTCGAAGGCGGCCTCGATCCCGTCCTCCAGTGGTACAGTGAGCTCAATGAGGTGCGCCGATCTCGCCTTGGATGACCACACTACTATGTCTGGCCGGAGAGATGTGGTGGTTATCTCGGTGGGGAACCGGAGCTGCCTGTCCAGGTCAACCCTCATTTCCCACTCCTGGTTGGGAGAGAAGGGCCTTGTTGTGTCTCTTGGTCTGATGCTTCTCCTTACCCCTCCTTCCGACACAAAGATGGTGGGGTCCTCTGCTGATGGTGGTTGTTTGCTACCCTGTCGGCACTCCTCGAGTACTTCGGCTAGCTTTCTCAGGACCTGATCGTGGCGCCATCTGTAACGTCCCTGTGAGAGGGCGACCTTGCAGCCTGCCAAGATGTGCTGGAGGCTTGCGTTGGGAGCATTGCAGAGTACACAGGATTCTTCATTCCCAAACCACTGATGGAGGTTCCGAGGGCAGGGAAGCGTGTCGTAGGTTGACCGTATCAGGAAACTAAGTCTTGCCTGTGGGATCTTCCACATGTCTGACCAACTGAGGTTCCGGTTCGTGATTCCCTCCCAAGTTGTCCAGCTTCCTTGTCTACCCTGCGCCACGGCCTTGATTTTGTAGCGATCTTCCTCCATCCTCGTCACCTCTGCTACCACCATCTCCTTCCTTTGCTTGCGATTGGCCTTGGACCAAAAGCGTGGCGTCTCTCCCCATCCTAGGCCTGCTCTTCCTACCTGAACTCTGCCCATGATCTCCCGGTGTTGTAGCCGGCTGACAGCTTGATCGACCTCAGTTTGGGCATTCCACTTGCGGCCAGTGGGAACCTTGGCATTTGCGTTCTTTACTGACTCGTCTGTGGACTCCCTCAGCTCGAGGACCAACCTGGTCTTTTCTTGCATGTAGCCCAACTGTATGGACTGCAGTGGCAGCTGCAGTATGTTTTTCCCAAATAGACCGGTTTCAGATAAGCACCGTGGCAACCCCAACCACTTCCTGATGAATGAGTTGGCTTTTCCGTCCATCTTACTTACAGTTGATGAGGGAATCTCACTCATTTTCAGGGGCCACATCACCCTCCTGTAGAGTATGAACTGGTAACACCAGACCTTAAACTTCCCAGGGAGTTGGCTTTGGTCGATTCTTGCCAGTCCATCAGAGAGCTGCTTCATGATGGTTTTCCCCATCTGTTTGTCGGATAGGTCTGCAGTATACTGCCTCCCCAGGCTTTTGATTGGTTGCTCTGATAGGAGTGGGATATTTTCTCCTCCGATGGTGAAGATGGCATTGTCATTTCTGACTCCTCTCCTGAGGGACAAGCTCCGAGACTTGGGGGGCTTGATCTTCATCCTTGCCCATGACATCAATTCGTCCATCCTCTTCAGCAGTCTTGATGTACATGCTGCTGTCTGAAGGAGGCTGGTGACATCATCCATATAACTCCTCAGTGGGGGAAGCCTCTTGCCAGTTGGGAGTTTAATCCCCCCAACCATTTGCCTTGCCCCGATGAGGATTATCTCAAAGGCTGCTACGAAGAGTATTGGGGAAATAGTACACCCCATCGCAATTCCTACTTCGAGCCGCTGCCATCCGGTGGTGAAGTCCTGGAGGGAAAAACACATCTGCAAGTTGCTAAAGTACTGAGCTACAAGGCTCTTGACGCAGGTGGGCATGTGGAAAAACTCCATAGCATAGATGATCAGCTGATGCGGAACTGATCCGTACGCGTTGGCAAGATCAAGCCAGATGACATGCAGGTCGGTCTTCTCCCGCTTGGCCTTCTGGATCTGGTCCCAGATCATGGTGGAGTGCTCTACACATCCTGGGAAACCTGGAACTCCTGCCTTCTGGCAGTTGGTGTCAACATAGCCATTCTCGAGCAGATAGTTGGTCATCCTCCTGGCTAGCACTGAGAAGAAGATCTTTCCTTCTACATTCAGTAGGGCGATATTCCTGAATTGGCTAATGTCTTTGGAGTTTGTTTCCTTAGGTATGAAGACTGCTACCGCTCTTTGCCACTCAGATGGGATGATTTGCTTTTTCCAGGCAGTTCTCATCAGATACCATAGCAGCTCTAGTACCTTGGGGCAGTTCTTATAAAGCTTGTAGGGGACCCCATTGGGACCAGGTGCGGAAGAGGACCTTGCCTTCTCCACGACTTGCCTGACTTCACTGAGCTTGGGGGGCATGGTGTTGAACTCCGCCGTTGGCTTTGCCGGTTGGGGCACATATCCTGGAGTTCCTAAAGGGATGCTCCTTTGTGAGTCACTATACTGCTCTTTGACATGCTGCTCCAGTTTCTCCTTGGTGGTTTCTAGCCTGCCACTCTTCTTTTCCTCCAGTAATTGTCTGGCATGCTTGAAGGGATCCTTGAAGAAATTGGCTCGCTCTTTCTGCTTCCGCTGGCTGCGCTTGCGGATGCGTTCAGCTCTGCGAAGCTCGGCTAGCCTTTTCCGGACCTCCTCCCACAGGACTTTTAGACCCTCTCTCTCTGTGTGGGTGGCCTTCCTCCAATTCTTGCGGAGTTGCCGACGCCTTTGCACAAGTTGGAGGATTTCCCTTTCCCTCCTTCCCTTCTCTCTCCTGGCGGTCCTCTGTTTGGGGACAATTTCGCCAAACCTGTTTTTGCAGGTCTGGTAGATTATGTCTCCAATCATGTTAAGCTTAGCCTCGACCCCTCCTCGCAGTGAACCCTCTAGGGTCTTGATCAGGTCCAAGTCCAACTTGCGCCATGCCTCTGCTTCATTTGACTTCGGCCACTTCAGCTTGCTCCTTCTGGCTGGTTCTTTGGTATCTTCATTTGGCTCTGTTCTGTCTAGGGTGTTGGGAACTGGGCCTTCATGCTCACGCAGAGGCTCAGCCTCCACTTATAAATCGTTGTTAGACACGTTTCATTTCTCATTTAAATCAGATAATCATGATATTGAAGTCTTTTTTAATTATTATTATTTCTCAAAATGTGTGCTTTTCCTTTTCTTCTAAAACAAATGTTTGAGTGAGGTCTATGTGGTCCAGTTTCACATTTTCATTTATAGATGCAGAAAAGTAAGTAATCTCTATTTTTATGTATTTCTTTCCTTACAGAAGGAATGTGTTTGGACCGTTACATCCAGTCAACAGAAGCCGAGCTCTGGGCCGTTTGGACGGACGTTCACCGTATGATGGACATCAGCTCAGTCACAGGTAATGCTTTTGACGTGTTGGTTTGTAAATGTGTAGGTTAGCATCATTTTCTTTTTGAAGGGCCAGTCCTTTGAAAAGCAAATGATGGGAACCTAAGTAGGTGGAGAAGGGATGGCGGATGAATTTTTTTTATTGCCATTTTCATTTTTTCCAGTCAAAAGTATAACCATGAGACTTGGACCTGAGTGCAAAATGGAGGCTCTAGACCCTTCCAGAGCTGAGATATCGAAACTCAAAATTTTGACGAGTTCACCCAAAAATGAAAATTCTGTCATGCATTAATGATTTATTGTAAAATAACTCTGTAATTACTCACCCTCATGTTGTTCCAACACCATAAGACTTTCGTTCATCTTCGGAACACAAATTAAGATATTTTTGATTAAATCTGAGAGCTGTCTCACTCTTTCATAGGCTTTTAGGCAATTTCATTCTGCCGGTCCAGAAAAGTTAGTACAAACATTGTTAAAATAGTCCAAGTGACTACAGTGGCTCAACCTTAAAGGGATAGTTCACTTTGAAATTAATATTTGATATGGTTTAGCTTACCTCAAGGGCATCAAAGATGTAGGTGTCTTTGTTTTCACAGTATTTTCAATTTTGACATTTTTCAGTCAAACCGTTGTTGTCTGTCAGTCATATAATGCAGGTATAGGGGTCCACGTCAAAGAGCATGCACAGAAAAGTCCAAATTAAACATGATTTAAAGCCACAATATGTATTTTTTCTGCTTTAAAAAGAGCAAAAATAACTGTATCTATGTTATATATTTCTATTAGATGTGTACTTACTCAGTTTCCACCAACTTTCAAATACGGAGAAATTTATAGTTTAATTTGAAGACACGGGACGTTTATTTATTTCCGTTACGTCGCCCGTCTATGGCGTCATATAACCTTTGACTCCTCTATTTTCTCTAACTTCCTTGCGGAACCCGGCGAAACCGCCAAACACAAAGGGGAACACTGGACTACCACCAATAAAGCAAAGAAAATGACGAAGAAAAAAAAGTAGTACGTATTTTTATGTGTGTAAATCACGTGCCCGCTCACGAGCGCTCGCTCTGCGGTGCTGCTAGCGCATAAAGCGCTCCCTGTTCACAGTAACCGGGTTGTCTCATTCAAACCAGCCAACTGTTGCTGTTAGAGAGCCGCGCACATTGAATACTCATATGAGTCAGGCTGCGAATGTACGTGCCCGCTTCAGCGCGCTCATGCTTACTAAATAAACGCCTCACCTCCGGCGCCGCGCACTCACTACATTCCCTTTAGCCTTTAGCACATAGTGGATGCATAACGCAAACCCAGTTAAACGTTTGACTGTAGTATCTTATGTGCTTTATAATCCGGTGTGCCCTATATATGAAAAATTTTCTAAAATAGGTCATTCATTGAAGGAGCGTAATATAAATATTTATATTCGTCTATTATATTTATGGACCACGATTACGCTTTGCCTGCATGTTCTGCTGCTACAGCCAGCTCAGTAAAGCTCAAACGTACTTGTGAAAAATATGACCCGAGAAGGGTTTGGGACAAGAGAAAAAGCATGACACAGGTAAACATTGGGGTTGCATTTAAAGCTTCTTGACAAGCTAAATCTACAGAGAGATGCTGTATCCGTATATTTTGTGAAACTATGATGTCATGAGCTGAGCTGGTTGTCATTGACAGCGACAACAACTTCCGTGAACCCACGCTCTTTCCCGACGTCAAAGTACGTCTTTTGTTTTTATTTTAAATGAGTGACCCCTGGTGGCCAAAAATCACATTCTGTACGTTTAATGACTCGTAAATGTAAGTGCGCATTAATGTCAGAGCGTTTCGCCGGAAGTGATCACTTACGCTCACTTTCGATGTCACTCAGTGTTTACACAGAGATTTCGGAAGTTTTACCTTTCACTAAACATATTTAGATATATCGAAATCGTCTTCCATTGCGATTTCCTGTATATCTAAATATGTTTAGATCTTCACAGAGAAAGGTAAAACTTACGAAATCTCTGTGTAAACAATGAGTGACGTAAACGCGTAAGCGATCACTTCCGGCGGAACTTTGGACACGGTTCAGTTCTTTTCAGTTGGACAGCTGATTCAGATCAGTTGGACATGGCTGTTAACAAGAGGTAAAAACGATATAAATTCTGTTCGTTTTCTCACACAAACTGCTCGTTTCGTGTCTTAGACCATCAATGTGTACTTACATTTACGAGTCATTAATTCATGTTTAATTTTGACTTCTCTGTGCATGCTCTTTGACGTGGACCCCCATACCTCCATTATATGACTGACTGACAGACAACAACGGTTTGACCGAAAAATTTCAAAATTGAAAATACTGTGGAAACAAAGACACCTACATCTTTGATGCCCTTGAGGTAAGCTACTGTAAAACATATCAAAAATAAACTTCAAAGTGAACTATCCCTTAAAGTTTAAACGAGAAAACTTTTTGTGCGGAAAAGCAAGCAAAAATAACAACTTTATTCAACTCTTAATTTTCTTCCGTGTGGGCTTCTGATGTGAGTTCACGAAAGCGCAACGACGCATGCGTGAGAACTGAAAAGATGACGCAGATTGGTCTCAATACAGTGTTTAAAATGGTTCTAAAGTGTGCATTCCTTGATATCCAAATCGTGAGAAACCAACGAGAAAACGGAAAAAGTGCCTTACCAGTGCCGCAAAATGAATGGCTTACCTTTCACACTTTCCTATCAAATGATTGCAAGCGTCATCTTCTCAGTTCTCGAAAAAAGAGTCTAAAAACCTTTTTTTTCACAAAAAATATTCTCGTCGCTTGATAAACTTAAGGTTGAACTTAAGGTTGACTGTAGTCACTTGGACTATTGTAACAATGTTTTTACTAACTTTTCTGGGCTGGCAGATATTGATTACTTAGAAGCCTATGGAGGAGTGATCCAGCTCTCAGATTTCATCAAAAGTATTTCAGATTTCAACAAAAATAATTTGTGTTCCGAAGATGAATGAAAGTCTCACGGAGTTGAACAACCCATAATGCTTTTCAGAGTTTCTTTTTGTGAATGTTGTGAACAGGATGTTTCATTTGTTGGTATGTTGTTGGAGTGGCATTTTAGAGTGTTTAGTTTAATTGATGAATTGGTTGAAGCTTGAGAGCATAAATAATTGGTAACTTAGTTGATAATAAAATGGCATTTCATAGGTCTTTAATGTGTTAAACAAAGTTTTAACGGATTCTTTTGGAACAAAGGATGCTGTGGGTTGATTTTGTTTAATGTTATGTAACAGAGGAATCCACAAGCCCTGCATTGAGACAGGTGTAAAACACCTTTCCATGAGGTTGTTTTCTGCAATTTTATTGCAGTTTATTGCAAAAAAGGGGGTATTGTATTACACCCGATGTAAGAATGGCATTTATGCTAATGTTAGTCTTTCTGTTTATTCCAAGATTTACTGAAGTCAGCCGGATCCGAGCCGTATCCAGATCAGGTGGTGGACCTGCACTGGGAGCAATCCACAACGCATCCCTGCGCCAGTGCCAGTCTCATCAGCCCTGTGAAGGCGTCATCAACATGACAGCCATAAGCACTGATCCTCAACAAACTCGTCTACATACCGGTGTGACTCCGACTTCCAATCAAATGGAAATGGATAAATATTCTGAATGTTCTGATCCAATCTGACTTCTGATCTATAATGCTGCCTGAATCATAATCGTACACTGTTCGTTCATTGGCCAGAAGAGAACTGGCCCCCAACTGGGCTTGGGTTCTCCATTTTTCTTCATTCTGTCATGTTTGATGGAGTTCTGGTTCCTTGTAAAGATAATAAATTCTTGGTTTACGAGGATAAGTCAGATAATTGGCAGAGGTATTTGTACATCATTAAGGACATATTTATGAATAAAAATATTAATTTTAGATAATAAAATACCTAAAAAAACTACGCATTGTCGCTTTAGCAATATTATTGATTTGCCTTAAGGTGGACAATGATGCAATTTACTTCTAGAAACAAACTTATATTATTTTCTGTGAATCTGCTTTGATACAGTCTGTATTGTACATAGTGCTATATAAATAAAGATGACTTTACTATTGTAAATTGTATCAGTGATCGTTAATTTTCCATATATATATATATATATATATATATATATATATATATATATATATATGTTTTTTTTTAAATCAAATGTATTTTACAAATTCATATTCTAGTAGTAATTAATTATTTGGTACTGCTGCAGGGTTCAAAACACCACTTTAGTTGGCTGAACTTATTGGATGTAGTTTAGAAAACTTAACTTTAGTTTGGATGTAGTTAACAAAACTTAACTTTAGTTGGCTAAACTTAAATTCGAAGTTTACTTAACTAAATTAAATCAGTTCATTGTACTTTATAACTTGTCAGGTAAACCTTTCAAAATTTGTCAGGTAAACTTTTCCAAATAAGTTAGTTAAACTAAAAAAAAACATGCAAAAAGATAACAAAAAATAATAAGTTAAGTCAACAAATCATTTTTACAATGTAGACCCTTCCAGAGCTGATATATCGAAACTCAAAATTTTGCCCAGAAAAAAAAAAAAATGACAGTGTTACCCCTTACATTTTTTTTTCGGGGGGTGAAAAATTAAGTTTCTCCAATCTTCTCAATACTCTGGATTCTGATAGAGGGCCACGAGACATGGACCTGGGTGCAAAAATTGAGGCTCTAGACCCTTCCAGAGCTGAGATCTTGAAACTCAAAATTTTGACCAGAAAAAAAAATGACAGTGTTACCCCTTACATTTTTTTCGGGGGGTGAAAAAATTAAGTTTCTCCAATCTTCTCAAAACTCTGGATTCTGATAGAGGGCCACGAGACATGGACCTGGGTGCAAAAATTGAGGCTCTAGACCCTTCCAGAGCTGAGATCTTGAAACTCAAAATTTTGACCAGAAAAAAAAAATGACAGTGTTACCCCTTACATTTTTTTTCGGGGGGTGAAAAATTAAGTTTCTCCAATGTTCTCAAAACTCTGGATTCTGATAGAGGGCCACGAGACATGGACCTGGGTGCAAAAATTGAGGCTCTAGACCCTTCCAGAGCTGAGATCTTGAAACTCAAAATTTTGACCAGAAGAAAAAAATGACAGTGTTACCCCTTAAGTTTTTTTTCGGGGGGTGAAAAATCAAGTTTCTCCAATCTTCTCAATACTCTGGATTATGATAGAGGGCCACGAGACATGGACCTGGGTGCAAAAATTGAGGCTCTAGACCCTTCCAGAGCTGAGATCTTGAAACTCAAAATTTTGACCAGAAAAAAAAATGACAGTGTTACCCCTTACATTTTTTTTCGGGGGGTGAAAAATTAAGTTTCTCCAATCTTCTCAAAACTCTGGATTCTGATAGAGGGCCACGAGACATGGACCTGGGTGCAAAAATTGAGGCTCTAGACCCTTCCAGAGCTGAGATATTGAAACTCAAAATTTTGACCAGAAAAAAAATGACAGTGTTACCCCTTATATTTTTTTTTCGGGGGGTGAAAAATTAAGTTTCTCCAATCTTCTCAAAACTCTGGATTCTGATAGAGGGCCACGAGACATGGACCTGGGTGCAAAAATTGAGGCTCTAGACCCTTCCAGAGCTGAGATATTGAAACTCAAAATTTTGACCAGAAAAAAAATGACAGTGTTACCCCTTACGTTTTTTTTTTCGGGGGGTGAAAAATTAAGTTTCTCCAATCTTCTCAATACTCTGGATTCTGATAGAGGGCCACGAGACATGGACCTGGGTGCAAAAATTGAGGCTCTAGACCCTTCCAGAGCTGAGATCTTGAAACTCAAAATTTTGACCAGAAAAAAAAAATGACAGTGTTACCCCTTACATTTTTTTCAGGGGGTGAAAAATTAAGTTTCTCCAATCTTCTCAAAACTCTGGATTCTAATAGAGGGCCACGCGACATGGACCTGGGTGCAAAAATTGAGGCTCTAGACCCTTCCAGAGCTGAGATATTGAAACTCAAAATTTTGACCAGAAAAAAAATGACAGTGTTACCCCTTACATTTTTTTTCGGGGGGTGAAAAATTAAGTTTCTCCAATCTTCTCAATACTCTGGATTCTGATGGAGGCCCACGAGACATGGACATGGGTGCAAAAATTGAGGCTCTAGACCCTTCCAGAGCTGAGATCTTGAAACTCAAAATTTTGACCAGAAAAAAAAAATGACAGTGTTACCCCTTACATTTTTTTTCGGGGGGTGAAAAATTAAGTTTCTCCAATCTTCTCAAAACTCTGGATTCTGATAGAGGGCCACGAGACATGGACCTGGGTGCAAAAATTGAGGCTCTAGACCCTTCCAGAGCTGAGATCTTGAAACTCAAAATTTTGACCAGAAAAAAAAAATGACAGTGTTACCCCTTACATTTTTTTTCGGGGGGTGAAAGATTAAGTTTCTCCAATCTTCTCAAAACTCTGGATTCTGATAGAGGGCCACGAGACATGGACCTGGGTGCAAAAATTGAGGCTCTAGACCCTTCCAGAGCTGAGATATTGAAACTCTAAATTTTGACCAGAAAAAAAAAAAATGACAGTGTTACCCCTTACATTTTTTTTCGGGGGGTGAAAAATTAAGATTCTCCAATCTTCTCAAAACTCTGGATTCTGATAGAGGGCCAGGAGACATGGACCTGGGTGCAAAAATTGAGGCTCTAGACCCTTCCAGAGCTGAGATCTTGAAACTCAAAATTTTGACCAGAAAAAAAAATGACAGTGTTACCCCTTACATTTTTTTTCGGGGGGTGAAAAATTAAGTTTCTCCAATCTTCTCAAAACTCTGGATTCTGATAGAGGGCCACGAGACATGGACCTGGGTGCAAAAATTGAGGCTCTAGACCCTTCCAGAGCTGAGATCTTGAAACTCAAAATTTTGACCAGAAAAAAAAATGACAGTGTTACCCCTTACATTTTTTTTCGGGGGGTGAAAAATTAAGTTTCTCCAATCTTCTCAAAACTCTGGATTCTGGTAGAGGGCCACGAGACATGGACCTGGGTGCAAAAATTGAGGCTCTAGACCCTTCCAGAGCTGAGATATTGAAACTCAAAATTTTGACCAGAAAAAAAAAATGACAGTGTTACCCCTTATGTTTTTTTTCGGGGGGTGAAAAATTAAGTTTCTCCAATCTTCTCAATACTCTGGATTCTGATAGAGGGCCACGAGACATGGACCTGGGTGCAAAAATTGAGGCTCTAGACCCTTCCAGAGCTGAGATCTTGAAACTCAAAATTTTGACCAGAAAAAAAATGACAGTGTTACTTACCCTTTACATTTTTTTTCGGGGGGTGAAAAATTAAGTTTCTCCAATCTTCTCAATACTCTGGATTCTGATAGAGGGCCACGAGACATGGACCTGGGTGCAAAAATTGAGGCTCCAGACCCTTCCAGAGCTGAGATCTTGAAATTCAAAATTTTGACCAGAAAAAAAAATGACAGTGTTACTTACCCCTTACATTTTTTATCGGGGGGTGAAAAATTAAATTTCTCCAATCTTCTCAAAACTCTGGATTCTGATAGAGGGCCACGAGACATGGACCTGGGTGCAAAAATTGAGGCTCTAGACCCTTCCAGAGCTGAGATCTTGAAACTCAAAATTTTGACCAGAAAAAAAAATGACAGTGTTACCCCTTACATTTTTTTTTTCGGGGGGTGAAAAATTAAGTTTCTCCAATCGTCTCAAAACTCTGGATTCTGATAGAGGGCCACGAGACATGGACCTGGGTGCAAAAATTGAGGCTCTAGACCCTTCCAGAGCTGAGATCTTGAAATTCAAAATTTTGACCAGAAAAAAAATGACAGTGTTACCCCTTACATTTTTTTTCGGGGGGTGAAAATTTAAATTTCTCCAATCTTCTCAATACTCTGGATTCTGATAGAGGGCCACGAGACATGGACCTGGGTGCAAAAATTGAGGCTCTAGACCCTTCCAGAGCTGAGATCTTGAAACTCAAAATTTTGACCAGAAAAAAAAATGACAGTGTTACCCCTTACATTTTTTTTTCGGGGGGTGAAAAATTAAGTTTCTCCAATCTTCTCAAAACTCTGGATTCTGATAGAGGGCCACGAGACATGGACCTGGGTGCAAAAATTGAGGCTCTAGACCCTTCCAGAGCTGAGATCTTGAAATTCAAAATTTTGACCAGAAAAAAAATGACAGTGTTACCCCTTACATTTTTTTTCGGGGGTGAAAAATTAAATTTCTCCAATCTTCTCAATACTCTGGATTCTGATAGAGGGCCACAAGACATGGACCTGGGTGCAAAAATTGAGGCTCTAGACCCTTCCAGAGCTGATATCTTGAAACTCAAAATTTTGACCAGAAAAAAAAATGACAGTGTTACCCCTTACATTTTTTTCAGGGGGTGAAAAATTAAGTTTCTCCAATCTTCTCAATACTCTGGATTCTGATAGAGGGCCACGAGACATGGACCTGGGTGCAAAAATTGAGGCTCCAGACCCTTCCAGATCTGAGATCTTGAAACTCAAAATTTTGACCAGGAAAAAAAAAATGACAGTGTTACCACTTAAATTTTTTTTGGGGGGGGTGAAAAATTAAGTTTCTCCAATCTTCTCAAAACTCTGGATTCTGATAGAGGGCCACGAGACATGGACCTGGGTGCAAAAATTGAGGCTCTAGATCCTTCCAGAGCTGAGATCTTGAAACTCAAAATTTTGACCAGAAAAAAAATGACAGTGTTACCCCTTAAATTTTTTTTTCGGGGGGTGAAAAATTAAGTTTCTCCAATCTTCTCAATACTCTGGATTCTAATAGAGGGCCACGAGACATGGACCTGGGTGCAAAAATTGAGGCTCTAGACCCTTCCAGAGCTGAGATCTTGAAACTCAAAATTTTGACCAGAAGAAAAAAATGACAGTGTTACCCCTTATATTTTTTTTTCGGGGGGTGAAAAATTAAGTTTCTCCAATCTTCTCAAAACTCTGGATTCTGATAGAGGGCCACGAGATATGGACCTGGGTGCAAAAATTGAGGCTCTAGACCCTTCCAGAGCTGAGATCTTGAAACTCAAAATTTTGACCAGAAAAAAAAAAATGACAGTGTTACCCCTTACATTTTTTTTCGGGGGGTGAAAATTTAATTTTCTCCAATCTTCTCAAAACTCTGGATTCTGATAGAGGGCCACGAGACATGGACCTGGGTGCAAAAATTGAGGCTCTAGACCCTTCCAGAGCTGAGATCTTGAAACTCAAAATTTTGACCAGAAAAAAAAAATGACAGTGTTACCCCTTACAATTTTTTCGGGGGGTGAAAAATTAAGTTTCTCCAATCTTCTCAAAACTCTGGATTCTGATAGAGGGCCACGAGACATGAACCTGGGTGCAAAAATTGAGGCTCTAGACCCTTCCAGAGCTGAGATCTTGAAACTCAAAATTTTGACCAGAAAAAAAATGACTGTGTTACCCCTTACATTTTTTTTCGGGGGGTGAAAAATTAAGTTTCTCCAATCTTCTCAATACTCTGGATTCTGATAGAGGGCCACGAGACATGGACCTGGGTGCAAAAATTGAGGCTCTAGACCCTTCCAGAGCTGAGATCTTGAAACTCAAAATTTTGACCAGAAAAAAAATGACAGTGTTACCCCTTACATTTTTTTTTCGGGGGGTGAAAAATTAAGTTTCTCCAATCTTCTCAAAACTCTGGATTCTGATAGAGGGCCACGAGACATGGACCTGGGTGCAAAAATTGAGGCTCTAGACCCTTCCAGAGCTGAGATCTTGAAATTCAAAATTTTGACCAGAAAAAAAATGACAGTGTTACCCCTTACATTTTTTTTCGGGGAGTGAAAAAGTAAATTTCTCCAATCTTCTCAATACTCTGGATTCTGATAGAGGGCCACGAGACATGGACCTGGGTGCAAAAATTGAGGCTCTAGACCCTTCCAGAGCTGAGATCTTGAAACTCAAAATTTTGACCAGAAGAAAAAAATGACAGTGTTACCCCTTACATTTTTTTTTCGGGGGGTGAAAAATTAAGTTTCTCCAATCTTCTCAAAACTCTGGATTCTGATAGAGGGCCACGAGATATGGACCTGGGTGCAAAAATTGAGGCTCTAGACCCTTCCAGAGCTGAGATCTTGAAACTCAAAATTTTGACCAGAAAAAAAAAAATGACAGTGTTACCCCTTACATTTTTTTTCGGGGGGTGAAAAATTAATTTTCTCCAATCTTCTCAAAACTCTGGATTCTGATAGAGGGCCACGAGACATGAACCTGGGTGCAAAAATTGAGGCTCTAGACCCTTCCAGAGCTGAGATCTTGAAACTCAAAATTTTGACCAGAAAAAAAATGACTGTGTTACCCCTTACATTTTTTTTCGGGGGGTGAAAAATTAAGTTTCTCCAATCTTCTCAATACTCTGGATTCTGATAGAGGGCCACGAGACATGGACCTGGGTGCAAAAATTGAGGCTCTAGACCCTTCCAGAGCTGAGATCTTGAAACTCAAAATTTTGACCAGAAAAAAAAAATGACAGTGTTACCCCTTATGTTTTTTTTCGGGGGGTGAAAAATTAAGTTTCTCCAATCTTCTCAATACTCTGGATTCTGATAGAGGGCCACGAGACATGGACCTGGGTGCAAAAATTGAGGCTCTAGACCCTTCCAGAGCTGAGATCTTGAAACTCAAAATTTTGACCAGAAAAAAAAATGACAGTGTTACCCCTTACATTTTTTTTTGGGCGGTGAAAAATTAAGTTTCTCCAATCTTCTCAATACTCTGGATTCTGATAGAGGGCCACGAGACATGGACCTGGGTGCAAAAATTGAGGCTCTAGACCCTTCCAGAGCTGAGATCTTGAAACTCAAAATTTTGACCAGAAAAAAAAATGACAGTGTTACCCCTTACGTTTTTTTTCGGGGGGTGAAAAATTAAGTTTCTCCAATCTTCTCAAAACTCTGGATTCTGATAGAGGGCCACGAGACATGGACCTGGGTGCAAAAATTGAGGCTCTAGACCCTTCCAGAGCTGAAATTTTGAAACTAAAAATTTTGACCAGAAAAAAATGACAGTGTTACCCCTTTTGTTTTTTTTTTCAGGTCCAAATTTTGACCCTCGATATCTCGGCTCTGGAAGGGTCTAGAGCATCCATTTTTGCGCGCTGGTCGAAGTCTCGTGGCCCTCTGTCAGAATCCAGAGTTTCAAGAAGATTGGAGGGGGTCAAAATTTCGGCCAAAAAAAAAAAAATGACAGTGTTACCCCTTATGTTTTTTTTTCAGGTCCAAATTTTGACCTTCGATATCTCGGCTCTGGAAGGGTCTAGAGCCTCCATTTTTGCGCGCTGGTTGAAATCTCATGGCCCTCTGTCAGAATCCAGAGTTTCAAGAAGATCGGAGGGGGTCAAAATTTCGGCCCAAAAAAAAAAAGACAGTGTTACCCCTTATGTTTTTTTTTCAGGTCCAAATTTTGACCTTCGATATCTCGGCTCTGGAAGGGTCTAGAGCCTCCATTTTTGCACGCTGGTCGAAGTCTCGTGGCCCTCTGTCAGAATCCAGTGTTTCAAGAAGATCGGAGGGGGTCAAAATTTCGGCCAAAAAAAAAAATGACAGTGTTATCCCTTACGTTTTTTTTTTTTCAGGTCCAAATTTTGACCTTCAATATCTCGGCTCTGGAAGGGTCTAGAGCCTCCATTTTTGCGCGCTGGTCGAAGTCTCGTGGCCCTCTGTCAGAATCCAGAGTTTCAAGAAGATTGGAGGGGGTCAAAATTTCGGCCAAAAAAAAAAAAAATGACAGTGTTACCCCTTATGTTTTTTTTTTCAGGTCCAAATTTTGACCTTCGATATCTCGGCTCTGGAAGGGTCTAGAGCCTCCATTTTTGCGCGCTGGTCGAAGTCTCGTGGCCCTCTGTCAGAATCCAGAGTTTCAAGAAGATCGGAGGGGGTCAAAATTTCAGCCAAAAACGACAGTGTTACCCCTTATGTTTTTTTTTCGGGTCAAAACTTTGACATCCGATATCTCGGCTCTGGAAGGATCTAGAGCCTCCATTTTTGCGCGCTGGTCGAAGTCTCGTGGCCCTCTGTCAGAATCCAGAGTTTCAAGAAGATCGGAGAGGGTCAAAATTTCGGCCAAAAACGACAGTGTTACCCCTTATGTTTTTTTTTCAGGTCAAAACTTTGACATCCGATATCTCGGCTCTGGAAGGGTCTAGAGCCTCCATTTTTGCGCGCTGGTCGGAGTCTCGTGGCCCTCTGTCAGAATCCAGAGTTTCAAGAAGATCGGAGGGGGTCAAAAATTCGGCCAAAAAAAAAATGACAGTGTTACCCCTTATGTTTTTTTTTTCAGGTCCAAATTTTGACCTTCGATATCTCGGCTCTGGAAGGGTCTAGAGCCTCCATTTTTGCACGCTGGTCGAAGTCTCGTGGCCCTCTGTCAGAATCCAGAGTTTCAAGAAGATCGGAGGGGTCAAAATTTCGGCCAAAAAAAAAATGACAGTGTTACCCCTTATGTTTTTTTTCTGGTCCAAATTTTGACCTTCGATATCTCGGCTCTGGAAGGGTCTAGAGCCTCCATTTTTGCACGCTGGTCGAAGTCTCGTGGCCCTCTGTCAGAATCCAGAGTTTCAAGAAGATCGGAGGGGGTCAAAATTTCGGCCAAAAAAAAATGACAGTGTTACCCCTTATGTTTTTTTTTTCAGGTCCAAATTTTGACCTTCGATATCTCGGCTCTGGAAGGGTCTAGAGCCTCCATTTTTGCACGCTGGTCGAAGTCTCGTGGCCCTCTGTCAGAATCCAGAGTTTCAAGAAGATCGGAGGGGGTTAAAATTTTGGCCAAAAAAAAAAATGACAGTGTTACCCCTTATGTTTTTTTTCTGGTCCAAATTTTGACCTTCGATACCTCGGCTCTGGAAGGGTCTAGAGCCTCCATTTTTGCGTGCTGGTCGAAGTCTCGTGGCCCTCTGTCAGAATCCAGAGTTTCAAGAAGATCGGAGGGGGTCAAAATTTTGGCCAAAAAAAAAAAATGATAGTGTTACCCCTTATGTTTTTTTTTCAGGTCCAAATTTTGACCTTCGATATCTCGGCTCTGGAAGGGTCTAGAGCCTCCATTTTTGCGCGCTGGTCGAAGTCTCGTGGCCCTCTGTCAGAATCCAGAGTTTCAAAAAGATCGGAGGGGGTCAAAATTTCGGCCAAAAAAAAAAATGACAGTGTTACCCCTTATGTTTTTTTTTCAGGTCCAAATTTTGACCTTCGATATCTCGGCTCTGGAAGGGTCTAGAGCCTCCATTTTTGCGCGCTGGTCGAAGTCTCTTGGCCCTCTGTCAGAATCCAGAGTTTTAAGAAGATCGGAGGGGGTCAAAATTTCGGCCAAAAAAAATGACAGTGTTACCCCTTATGTTTTTTTTTTTCAGGTCCAAATTTTGACCTTCGATATCTCGGCTCTGGAAGGGTCTAGAGCCTCCATTTTTGCGCGCTGGTCGAAGTCTCGTGGCACTCTGTCAGAATCCAGAGTTTCAAGAAGATCGGAGGGGGTCAAAATTTCGGCCAAAAAAAAAAAAAAATGACAGTGTTACCCCTTATGTTTTTTTTTCAGGTCCAAATTTTGACCTTCGATATCTCGGCTCTGGAAGGGTCTAGAGCCTCCATTTTTGCGCGCTGGTTGAAATCTCGTGGCCCTCTGTCAGAATCCAGAGTTTCAAGAAGATCGGAGGGGGTCAAAATTTCGGCCAAAAAAAAAAAAATGACAGTGTTACCCCTTATGTTTTTTTTTCAGGTCCAAATTTTGACCTTCGATATCTCGGCTCTGGAAGGGTCTAGAGCCTCCATTTTTGCGTGCTGGTTGAAGTCTCGTGGCCCTCTGTCAGAATCCAGAGTTTCAAGAAGATCGGAGGGGGTCAAAATTTCGGCCAAAAAAAAAAAATGACAGTGTTACCCCTTATGTTTTTTTTTCAGGTCCTAATTTTGACCTTCGATATCTCGGCTCTGGAAGGGTCTAGAGCGTCCATTTTTGCGCGCTGGTCGAAGTCTCGTGGCCCTCTGTCAGAATCCAGAGTTTCAAGAAGATTGGAGGGGGTCAAAATTTCGGCCAAAAAAAAAATGACAGTGTTACCCCTTATGTTTTTTTTTTCAGGTCCAAATTTTGACCTTCGATATCTCGGCTCTGGAAGGGTCTAGAGCCTCCATTTTTGCGCGCTGGTTGAAATCTCGTGGCCCTCTGTCAGAATCCAGAGTTTCAAGAAGATCGGAGGGGGTCAAAATTTCGGCCAAAAAAAAAAATGACAGTGTTACCCCTTATAATTTTTTTTCAGGTCCAAATTTTGACCTTCGATATCTCGGCTCTGGAAGGGTCTAGAGCCTCCATTTTTGCACGCTGGTCGAAGTCTCGTGGCCTTCTGTCAGAATCCAGAGTTTCAAGAAGATCGGAGGGGTCAAAATTTCGGCCGAAAAAAAAATGACAGTGTTACCCCTTATGTTTTTTTTCTGGTCCAAATTTTGACCTTCGATATCTCGGCTCTGGAAGGGTCTAGAGCCTCCATTTTTGCGCGCTGGTCGAAGTCTCGTGGCCCTCTGTCAGAATCCAGAGTTTCAAGAAGATCGGAGGGGGTCAAAATTTCGGCCAAAAAAAAAAAATGACAGTGTTACCCCTTATGTTTTTTTTTCAGGTCCAAATTTTGACCTTCGATATCTCGGCTCTGGAAGGGTCTAGAGCCTCCATTTTTCAGAGTTTCAAGTTTCCAGAGTTTCAAGAAGATCGGAGGGGGTCAAAATTTCGGCCAAAAACGACAGTGTTACCCCTTATGTTTTTTTTTTTCAGGTCAAAATTTTGACATCCGATATCACGGCTCTGGAAGGGTCTAGAGCCTCCATTTTTGCGCGCTGGTCGAAGTCTCGTGGCCCTCTGTCAGAATCCAGAGTTTCAAGAAGATCGGAGGGGGTCAAAATTTCGGCCAAAAACGACAGTGTTACCCCTTATGTTTTTTTTTCAGGTCAAAACTTTGAAATCCGATATCTCGGCTCTGGAAGGGTCTAGAGCCTCCATTTTTGCGCGCTGGTCGAAGTCTCGTGGCACTCTGTCAGAATCCAGAGTTTCAAGAAGATCGGAGGGGGTCAAAATTTCGGCCAAAAACGACAGTGTTACCCCTTATGTTTTTTTTTCAGGTCAAAACTTTGACATCCGATATCTCGGCTCTGGAAGGGTCTAGAGCCTCCATTTTTGCGCGCTGGTCGAAGTCTCGTGGCCCTCTGTCAGAATCCAGAGTTTCAAGAAGATCGGAGGGGGTCAAAATTTCGGCCAAAAACGACAGTGTTACCCCTTATGTTTTTTTTCAGGTCAAAACTTTGAAATCCGATATCTCGGCTCTGGAAGGGTCTAGAGCCTCCATTTTTGCGCGCTGGTCGAAGTCTCGTGGCACTCTGTCAGAATCCAGAGTTTCAAGAAGATCGGAGGGGGTCAAAATTTCGGCCAAAAACGACAGTGTTACCCCTTATGTTTTTTTTTTTCAGGTCAAAACTTTGACATCCGATATCTCGGCTCTGGAAGGGTCTAGAGCCTCCATTTTTGCGCGCTGGTCGAAGTCTCGTGGCCCTCTGTCAGAATCCAGGGTTTCAAGAAGATCGGAGGGGGTCAAAATTTCAGCCAAAAAAAAAAATGACAGTGTTACCCCTTATGTTTTTTTTTCAGGTCCAAATTTTGACCTTCGATATCTTGGCTCTGGAAGGGTCTAGAGCCTCCATTTTTGCGCGCTGGTCGAAGTCTCGTGGCCCTCTGTCAGAATCCAGAGTTTCAAGAAGATCGGAGGGGGTCAAAATTTCGGCCAAAAACGACAGTGTTACCCCTTATGTTTTTTTTTTTCAGGTCAAAACTTTGACATCCGATATCTCGGCTCTGGAAGGGTCTAGAGCCTCCATTTTTGCGCGCTGGTCGAAGTCTCGTGGCCCTCTGTCAGAATCCAGAGTTTCAAGAAGATCGGAGGGGGTCAAAATTTCGGCCAAAAACGACAGTGTTACCCCTTATGTTTTTTTTCAGGTCAAAACTTTGAAATCCGATATCTCGGCTTTGGAAGGGTCTAGAGCCTCCATTTTTGCGCGCTGGTCGAAGTCTCGTGGCACTCTGTCAGAATCCAGAGTTTCAAGAAGATCGGAGGGGGTCAAAATTTCGGCCAAAAACGACAGTGTTACCCCTTATGTTTTTTTTTTCAGGTCAAAACTTTGACATCCGATATCTCGGCTCTGGAAGGGTCTAGAGCCTCCATTTTTGCGCGCTGGTCGAAGTCTCGTGGCCCTCTGTCAGAATCCAGAGTTTCAAGAAGATCGGAGGGGGTCAAAATTTCGGCCAAAAACGACAGTGTTACCCCTTATGTTTTTTTTTTCAGGTCAAAACTTTGACATCCGATATCTCGGCTCTGGAAGGATCTAGAGCCTCCATTTTTGCGCGCTGGTCGAAGTCTCGTGGCCCTCTGTCAGAATCCAGAGTTTCAAGAAGATCGGAGGGGGTCAAAATTTTGGCCAAAAACGACAGTGTTACCCCTTATGTTTTTTTTTTCAGGTCAAAACTTTGACATCCGATATCTCGGCTCTGGAAGGGTCTAGAGCCTCCATTTTTGCGCGCTGGTCGAAGTCTCGTGGCCCTCTGTCAGAATCCAGAGTTTCAAGAAGATCGGAGGGGGTCAAAATTTCGGCCAAAAATGACAGTGTTACCCCTTATGTTTTTTTTTTTTTCGGGTCAAAACTTTGACATCCGATATCTCGGCTCTGGAAGGGTCTAGAGCCTCCATTTTTGCGCACTGGTCGAAGTCTCGTGGCCCTCTGTCAGAATCCAGAGTTTCAAGAAGATCGGAGGGGGTCAAAATTTCGGCCAAAAACGACAGTGTTATGTTTTTTTTTTCGGGTCAAAACTTTGACCTCCGATATCTCGGCTCTGGAAGGGTCTAGAGCCTCCATTTTTGCGCGCTGGTCGAAGTCTCGTGGCCCTCTGTCAGAATCCAGAGCTTCAAGAAGATCGGAGGGGGTCAAATTTTCGGCCAAAAAAAAATGACATACAAAACATACTACAAACATAAAACATACAAACAAAATCTCTACAAACATACAAAGAGAAGTGTCCGAACTGTGTCGTCTGCAGTGGCGCTGTGGTTACTTGGATATTTTTTGGATATTTAATGTCCATTTAATGTCCAAGTATGCAAGTAATTATTCAAGTAAATATCCAAGTAAATGTCCAATTAAATATCCAAATAAATATCCAAGTAAATAAATATCCAAGTAAGTATGCAAGTAAATGTCCAAGTAAATATCCAAATAAATAAATATCCAAGTAAATATCCAAGTATTAAGTAATTATCCAAGTAATTAATTATATTGTATATATTTATTATAATTATATATTAAACATCACGAAAATTAATGTTTAAGGAACATAACTGCAGCGACAGGGGTTCCGAAACCTCGGGGGGGGGGGGGGTGGGGGACCACACACACACTATCCCCCCCTTTAGTTTGGTCTTTTGGGTGTGCAGACTCGGCAACTGGGTGACTACCTTGGATGCCCCCTCAGGCCGTTGGTTCTGACCCGGGATTGAACCGTGAACCTTCTGAAGGCAGAGCCAAGCCTCATCCGATGTGCCACCAGAGCCTGCACACTTTTGACACTTCTCTTCGTATGTTTATCTTTCGAAACGGAGTTTAAACGCACAAATGCAACAAGAAGCTGGACTAGAACCGGCAACCACTCGCTTAAGAGGCGGTTCTGCTACCAATGCGCCACTGAAGATGACATATTTCTAACACTTCTTTTCGTAACTTTATCTTTCGAAATGGAGTATAAACGCACAAACGCGACAAGAAGCTGGATTAGAACCGGCAACCACTCGCTTCAGAGCCAGTTCTGCTACCACAGCGCCACTGCAGCCTACCGGTTCTTACACTTCTCTTAGTATGTTTATCTTTAGAAACGGAGTCTAAACACACAAATGCAACAAGAAGCTGGACTAGAACCGGCAACCAGTCGCTTCAGAGCCGGTTCTGCTACCACAGCGCCACTGCAGACGACACAGTTCTGACTTCGTAAATTTATCTTTATGGAGGAACTTTAACATTGTTTAAGTTTTTTTTTTTTTTTTTTGGAAGGCCACGTTTCTGAAACCGACTCGGCACACTGACTTTCAACTGTCAGAACCGTGTTGTCTTTGATGGCTCAGTGGTACCGTGTTGTCTTCGATGACAGTGTTACCCCTTATGTTTTTTTTTGGGTCCAAATTTTGACCTTCGATATCTCGGCTCTGGAAGGTTCTAGAGCCTCCATTTTTGCGCACTGGTCAAAGTCTCGTGGCCCTCTGTAAAATCCAGAGTTTCAAGAAGATCGGAGGGGGTCAAAATTTCGGCCAAAAAAAAAAATGACAGTGTTACCCCTTATGTTTTTTTTTTCAGGTCCAAATTTTGACCTTCGATATCTTGGCTCTGAAAGGGTCTAGAGCCTCAATTTTTGCGTGCTGGTCGAAGTCTCGTGGCCCTCTGTCAGAATCCAGAGTTTCAAGAAGATCGGAGGGGGTCAAAATTTCGGCCAAAAAAAAAAAATGACAGTGTTACCCCTTATGTTTTTTTTTCAGGTCAAAACTTTGACATGCGATATCTCGGCCATGGAAGGGTCTAGAGCCTCCATTTTTGCGCGCTGGTCGAAGTCTCGTGGCCCTCTGTCAGAATCCAGAGTTTCAAGAAGATCGGAGGGGGTCAAAATTTCGGCCAAAAACGACAGTGTTACCCCTTATGTTTTTTTTTCAGGTCAAAACTTTGACATCCGATATCTCGGCTCTGGAAGGGTCTAGAGCCTCCATTTTTGCGCGCTGGTCGAAGTCTCGTGGCCCTCTGTCAGAATCCAGAGTTTCAAAAAGATCGGAGGGGGTCAAAATTTCGGCCAAAAACGACAGTGTTACCCCTTATGTTTTTTTTCAGGTCAAAACTTTGAAATCCGATATCTCGGCTTTGGAAGGGTCTAGAGCCTCCATTTTTGCGCGCTGGTCGAAGTCTCGTGGCACTCTGTCAGAATCCAGAGTTTCAAGAAGATCGGAGGGGGTAAAAATTTCGGCCAAAAACGACAGTGTTACCCCTTATGTTTTTTTTCAGGTCAAAACTTTGACATCCGATATCTCGGCTCTGGAAGGGTCTAGAGCCTCCATTTTTGCGCGCTGGTCGAAGTCTCGTGGCCCTCTGTCAGAATCCAGAGTTTCAAGAAGATCGGAGGGGGTCAAAATTTCGGCCAAAAACGACAGTGTTACCCCTTATGTTTTTTTTCAGGTCAAAACTTTGACATCCGATATCTCGGCTCTGGAAGGGTCTAGAGCCTCCATTTTTGCGCGCTGGTCGAAGTCTCGTGGCCCTCTGTCAGAATCCAGAGTTTCAAGAAGATCGGAGGGGGTCAAAATTTCGGCCAAAAACGACAGTGTTACCCCTTATGTTTTTTTTTTCAGGTCAAAACTTTGACATCCGATATCTCGGCTCTGGAAGGGTCTAGAGCCTCCATTTTTGCGCGCTGGTCGAAGTCTCGTGGCCCTCTGTCAGAATCCAGAGTTTCAAGAAGATCGGAGGGGGTCAAAATTTCAGCCAAAAATGACAGTGTTACCCCTTATGTTTTTTTTCAGGTCAAAACTTTGACATGCGATATCTCGGCTCTGGAAGGGTCTAGAGCCTCCATTTTTGCGCGCTGGTCGAAGTCTCGTGGCCCTCTGTCAGAATCCAGAGTATCAAGAAGATCGGAGGGGGTCAAAATTTCGGCCAAAAACGACAGTGTTACCCCTTATGTTTTTTTTTCGGGTCAAAACTTTGACATCCGATATCTCGGCTCTGGAAGGGTCTAGAGCCTCCATTTTTGCGCGCTGGTCGAAGTCTCGTGGCCCTCTGTCAGAATCTAGAGTTTCAAGAAGATCGGAGGGGGTCAAAATTTCGGCCAAAAACGACAGTGTTACCCCTTATGTTTTTTTTTCAGGTCAAAACTTTGACATCCGATATCTCGGCTCTGGAAGGGTCTAGAGCCTCCATTTTTGCACGCTGGTCGAAGTCTCGTGGCCCTCTGTCAGAATCCAGAGTTTCAAGAAGATCGGAGGGGGTCAAAATTTCGGCCAAAAACGACAGTGTTACCCCTTATGTTTTTTTTCAGGTCAAAACTTTGACATCCGATATCTCGGCTCTGGAAAGGTCTAGAGCCTCCATTTTTGCGCGCTGGTCGAAGTCTCGTGGCCCTCTGTCAGAATCCAGAGTTTCAAGAAGATCGGAGGGGGTCAAAATTTCGGCCAAAAACGACAGTGTTACCCCTTTTTTTTCAGGTCAAACCTTTGACATCCGATATCTCGGCTCTGGAAGGGTCTAGAGCCTCCATTTTATGCGCGCTGGTCGAAGTCTCGTGGCCCTCTGTCAGAATCCAGAGTTTCAAGAAGATCGGAGGGGGTCAAAATTTCAGCCAAAAACGACAGTGTTACCCCTTATGTTTTTTTTTTTCAGGTCAAAACTTTGACATCCGAAATCTCGGCTCTGGAAGGGTCTAGAGCCTCCATTTTTGCGCGCTGGTCGAAGTCTCGTGGCCCTCAGAATCCAGAGTTTCAAGAAGATCGGAGGGGGTCAAAATTTCGGCCAAAAACGACAGTGTTACCCCTTATGTTTTTTTTTCGGGTCAAAACTTTGACATCCGATATCTCGGCTCTGGAAGGGTCTAGAGCCTCCATTTTTGCGCGCTGGTCGAAGTCTCGTGGCCCTCTGTCAGAATCCAGAGTTTCAAGAAGATCGGAGGGGGTCAAATATTCGGCCAAAAACGACAGTGTTACCCCTTATGTTTTTTTTTTTCGGGTCAAAACTTTGACATCCGATATCTCGGCTCTGGAAGGGTCTAGAGCCTCCATTTTTGCGCGCTGGTCGAAGTCTCGTGGCCCTCTGTCAGAATCCAGAGTTTCAAGAAGATCGGAGGGGGTCAAAATTTCGGCCAAAAACGACAGTGTTACCCCTTATGTTTTTTTTTTCAGGTCAAACCTTTGACATCCGATATCTCGGCTCTGGAAGGGTCTAGAGCCTCCATTTTTGCGCGCTGGTCGAAGTCTCGTGGCCCTCTGTCAGAATCCAGAGTTTCAAGAAGATCGGAGGGGGTCAAAATTTCAGCCAAAAACGACAGTGTTACCCCTTATGTTTTTTT